>JAHHUM010000306.1:418143-502310 GCA_036173005.1 Crenichthys baileyi | reverse complement strand
AACCTGAAAAATAAAAGTTTGTTCAAAAGAAAAACATTTGAACCTGAAAAATAAAAGTTTGTTCAAAAGAAAAACATTTGAACCTGTAAAATAAAAGTTTGTTCAAAGGAAAAACATTTGAACCTGAAAAATTGTTTTGAACCTGCCCCAAGAAAATGTGAAAACTGTAAAAATGTTTTGCAACTGAAAAAAAAGGTCAAAACTACTTTTCAGATTCAATTTTTTTTTTTCGAACTTCCAGTTTTTTTTTTGACTTCAAACTTCCGGCCCTGTTTTTGCGTGGGGGGCGGGGCCTCAGATCACGGGGGTGCGGAATGACTGACAGCTCAATACAGCGGCTGAACAACATATTCCCAGCTGTTGCATTCAGGGACCGTGGGAACTGGAATTATCTGTAATACATCATCAATATTCTATATATATGTGATTGGTTTTGAAAGATAACATGCTTCACCGATAGAAGCAGCTTACGTGAATACACGGCGTGCATCTCAGAGGAGAAAATATGATCTTGACAGATTTGCACAGCATTTTAAGTCCGTGTTGGAGATTTCCCATGCTCTCAACACAAAGCAAAAGAACCGCCAGACTAAGTGACGGTATGAAACCAAATGCAAAACGAGCTGGTATTTTCTGAATATCCTTGCATAATTAAGCCTGGACTTGTTTTCACATGGACTGGACTCGGGTTTCGGTTTCTGGTTCATTTTTTATCTGTTTGGTCTTCATTTAGTGAAGAGACTCACAGCCAGGGGCAAACTGGCATACAGGCAACCGGGGAAATCCCCGGGGGACCGCAAGGGAAGCTCAGCTTCCCCTAAAACGTCAAAAAAATAAGTGATCAAATATATACTGTTGTGTGTACATGTCATTGACTAAATATTCGCTACAACGCGCTCAACTTTTGTTCAGAATCTGCTTCTTGTCACTGGTAACGACGCGCCTTTCCTCTCACTCATTCCCGCAGTGAAGACATACCCCCAATCCCCACCGCACACTGCCCAGCATTGAAAGACAATATATCGGTCTCAATGTTTTTACTGTTGTCTAAACATACTGTGGAGAAGATCAAGGGGTATGTATACTTTTGAATATTTATAATCTCTTTTCTTTTTCTTATACTGATTATAGTACTATCATTGCACTCTCTCATGGCATATGTTTGCCCCACTGGTGCACAGGTATCAGTGACTTTTCTCTCAGTGGTAGATAAGGTTTATCTTATCTCAAAGTTTTTAATTTGCGTCTGAAGCTGAAAACTTCTCTTTTTTTTGTTTTTATATTTTTACATTTGTGTGAATCTACATGCGTTCATTTTGCCTGTCACTTTGCTGCTGCCTGCTGGTACACCAAACAGCTACCATATTATGCAACACACAGTGATGTGTCAACCACAGATTTAATCCTAAAAACAGAATTATGAACTACATCTATAGATTTAAGGGAGGAATAAAGATGAATGCAATAAAGAGCATCATCATGGTCCAATGTAGGTATAAATATTGATCAAAAACATGCATTCTTTATGTGATCTGCTAATTTCAGTTTCAGGTAATTAGTTAGCTTATCTGCATGTTTTGTAAAGTTTGTCATCCAGAAACTAGTTTCTTCCTTTTTAAAGGAAGAAATAAAACTTGATTTGTTTCCCATCAACAGGAGCATAGTCTATGCCAGTAGGTTTATATTTAGTCATTTACAGAGTTTAACACAAATTTAAAAAAAGTTAATGTTCCTTGGCACGGTGAAAAACATTTTAGATTAAAATAGGACCATTTAAATTGCACTGTTTATTTCAAACCTTACATATTTACGCAACTATATTTCTACACAATTTTTTCAAAAAGACTTCACAACCATTTAATTTTTCTTTATACTTTCAAAAAAAGTCGAAGAACGAATAACAGTTTGGGTTGGGGGACAACTGGGGCAGGAAAAATGACATGGATAAAAAGCAACACACAATAAAGGATCAGGGGTGGTAAATTTGACGGGTTTTTTTAAAATTATTTGGGAAGACGGGGTAAGTGGCATGAGAACTAGGTTGGACTGTTCAGGAGAATACATACACGGGGAAAACCTGAAAAGGGAAAAGAAAATTGCAAAACGTAAAAAACCCCAAAACAAAGAAATTTAAACTAGAAACAAAACCCCATTACAAAAAAAAATAAAAAACCTAATTATCCAAATGCTAAATAAACCAATAAACCCCAGGGGATCTGACAAAATAACACAGCTTACGTTGTGATCTGAAAACATGTGGGAGAAGAAAAAAGGGTTTTTTAATCCTTTTAAAAATTTATAATGCTCTTTTTTCTTATTTTTAACTGATTAGAGTATCCCTTGAACTCTGCATGGTTTTATTTTTGCCCCACTGATGCCCCAGGGATCGTGACTTTCCCCATGGTTTTATAAGGTTTATCTTATCTCAAACGTTTTCATTTCCCCCTAAAACCTTAAAACATCCACCCGGGCTACAGCCTGGGAATTTTAAAAAGCTTTTCTTTAATTTTTTTTTTATTTTTACCTTTTGAATCTAGATTCTCATTTTTGCATTCCTTTTTCTGCTCTTACACCTGAAGTTCCCCCCTAGGGACAATAAAAAAATATTTTTTTTCTAAATTTCTCAACAGTAATTCTAAGACACAAGTACAACTTTGCTTTTTATTTTTAAAATCATATAAACTTCGTGAAAAATAATGAAACAAAAAAATTTTTATTTCTCACATTTAAAAACATTTTAAATTTTCATGGTTTTTTTTCACGGATTTACCCACATGCAGATAGACCTTAGGGGGATAAAGAAAAGTTTAACAAATTTATTGTTTTTTCAGGTTTGACTTATGGACAGGGCCCGGGCTGGAAAACCAAACTGCGCAGAAAAAATCAGGTAAATTAAATTGGGGGTAGTTTTTGAATAGTGAAATTTTGTGATAGTTCTTTCTTACAGGATTGGAGTGGAGGCTGTCCAGGGGGGGTTGATGTGGGCCTGAGAGGTTGGATCAGAGCTGCCACTTGGTCGAAAATCTGGTCCAGGGCAGTAGTTCTGCACTGGTGAGGGTTTACTGAGTACTGGGGAAATCCCGGGTCTGTAACCCGCCCTACATGGAAGAGCACCCGGTGTATTTGAGGTTTGGTGGAGGGTGAGCAGGTTCGCTTGCCTGAGGTCCAGGAGTATGAAGCCGAACAGGACCCTGGAGCCAGGACATGGAAGTCACGTGGAAGGAGCACAATGAAGGAGTGAGTACAACCACACTTTCAATGGAGTGAAAATTCAGTTGTCGTCCAGAAGAAGTTACCACAAGGGCAAACACTCAGGCACTGGAGTGCTGACAGCCACGCCTTCTTATACCCCTCCAGATGATTGGAATAGGCAGCACCTGTTAACCCTCGGCACCGGGGCTCATCTAGTGGTGAAGCATGGTTAGTGGCAGACAACAGACAGAACACAGAACTCTCAGACTCTGACATCAAAGCTGTTCCTTTGCTCATTTAGCCAAGAGTAATCCATTATAACTTCTTGTGTAAATACATCACCTGCTTCTTTTTAATTATTAACATTGCTTTTAAAACATTTTTCCAGTAAATTTTTAAAATGGACTTTGAATCCACCCAAACAAAAATTTTTTTTAAAACCGGGTTTAGAATGCATTAACCCATATAATTTTTTGGGGAATCTCTTACAGGGAAATTAAAATATCTTTGACATTCGCAGAAATTAACTTTTTTCCAAAAAATTAAAGGGAATTTTTCTCCCCCAACAGTTTACCATATTATGAAATTGAAAAAACTATTTTAAAAAAAATTTTTAGGGGGAATAAAAATAAAAAAAAAAATGCAAAAATGCACATCAACATGGTCCATATAGGTATAAACAGGTGCGTAGTTAGACCTGGGCTTCTGGGGCTGAAGCCCCGAATGTTTTTTTGAGACCCCGGAACTTCTTGATAGAAAAAATTTTTGAATTTACCCGATCCCGCCACAAAAGGGAATTTGGGGAATTTAAATAATTTTATTAAAACACAACATTTTTTTTTCACTTTTTGTTCCTATAATCACGTCCGCTCCACCTAACCGGACAATAAAGTTAAAAAAGGGGGGGAAAAAAAATACTTACTTTTGCTCAGGAAAACCCAAATTTCGAAACTAAAAACGCACAGGCATGGGCCCGGTTTCCCCATTTTTGGAAAAGGGTCCCAGAACTCAGTTCACTCCGGGCCCCAACGACCTGCCTCTTCTTTTTCGAAAAAACACTGAGCCGCCTGGGACGGGGGCCCCTCTTTTTCAGAGCAACCGGGGAGCCAACCAAATAGGGGGGAGCCTGGTCCCGTGTGTGTGTTTCGGGAACATTTTGGAAGAGAGTTTTTTAAAAAAAACCGAAGATACCCAAGTAAAAGCTGAATCCCGACTCAAAAGGGCAAAATTGAAAAGCTACAGCAAAATAAACGTTTTCCGTCCACTAAGACATGGGGTTGGAAAGGTTCACTCAAATGGGGCATCATCGGGGGCCCATGATGAGGAACAGAGAGCAGGGAAAAATTCCCCGGGGGGCCTTTTTTGGGTCTCAAAACATTGGAGCTTTACCCAAACCCCCCCCCAAAAATTTTTAGATTTCAATAAACATTTTATGGGTTTAATTTTTAAAATTAAAAAAATTTAGGACTTTTGTACCATTTTTCCCTGTCTCGGCGGGTTTTTAAAGACGGGAAATGTAAATTATTGTGAATCAAACAAAAAAGGTTTGAATAATTTTTTTTTTTTATTTTTTTTTTAGAAGCTGAAATGAAACAATGAGAAACGAGTTTTTGGCCAGATGAAAAACCCATTTTTGCCCGAAGGGAAATAAGGGCACAATTTTTTTAGGTATTTAGAAAAAACTTAATCTGAAATTTTTTTCTGAAAAAATTTTTCTTTAAACCCAAGATTTTTTATATGGGGCCCGATTAAAAAGTGGCCCTTTTTTTTTGGGCTCTACATAAAATTTCCTTTTTTTAAAATTTTTCCATCAAAGTGTTTTCCCCTCCTGAGGGTTTTCCCTTGTCTTTATTTTTTAATTTCCCAAAAAAGGGAAAATTTGGGATAAATTTTTACTCCGAAATCGTCGTCTTCCGGGTTTATCTGGAACGGGTTTGCGGGGGCAGCACACCCCAGGGAGAGACGCCCGAAATCCCCCTCCCCAGGGAAACCCCCTCCGCCCCCTCCAGGGGGGGGCCCAAGGGGTTCCCAGGCCCGCCGGAGACATAGTCCCCCCCAGCGTGTTTTCCCCCGTCCCCCCGGGCCTTTCCTCCCGGGGGGGGGAGGGGGCCCGGAACACCTCCCCAGGAAAAGCTCCCGGGGCATCCGATTAGATGCCCAAGCCACCTCAACGGCTCCTCTCATGTGGAGGAGGACGGCTCTACCTGAGCCCCTCCGGATGGCCCGAGCTCCTCACCCTATCTCTAAGGGGGTTTCCCGGCAACCCTACTAGGAAACTTTTTTCAGCCGCTTTGTATCCGGATCTCGTTCTTTCGGGCCTGACCCAAAGTTCCCTGGCCATAGGTTTAAGGTAGGAAAAGTGACCAACCCGGGAAAAACGAGAGCTTCGCTTTCCCGGGTCCGCTCTCTCTTCCCCACAACGGACCCCCACAGTTCCCCCATTTCCCCCATCTGTCATTTCCTGCTCCATTTTCCCCCACTCGTCGAACAAACCCCGGGGATAGTTGAAAATCCTCCCTTGAGGCAGGAACTCCCCCCCCCAACCTGAAGAAAGGGCCCAAGGGCCCCCCTTTTCCGGGCCCGGGAACCCTGGCCTGAACCCTTTGGATGGGTGGGCCTCATCCCCGCCGCTTCACACTCGGCTTTCGAACTGCCCCAGCGCATGCTGGGAGGGTTTTTGGGTTTTCAGGGGGCCAGGGAGGGCCCGTTATCCGAAAAAAAAGGGGCCGAAAACCTGGGGGTCCCCAAAACCAACCCCCTCCCCGGGCCCCTTGGGTGTGGGCCCAGAAAAACCTGTCCATAAAATTTGAACGGGCCGGGGACAAAGGGGGACCCTGCTGCCCGGGAACGGTTCCTGACTTTTGTGCCGGCAATGCCCGGGCCAAACTCCGGGTCCGCTTGTAAAAGTAAAACCAGATGGCCCCTTTAAAAAAGGGCTCCCGATTCCCCCCTTTTTTCCTGGGGGCACCCCCCCAGGGCACCACGAGGGACACATTTTAATGCTTTTTTCCAGGGCCACAAAAACAAAATGAACCGGTTAGGCCCTACTCCCATGAACCCTCAGTACCCTGTAAGGGTTAGAGCTGGTCCCGGGGTTCCATGGCCGGGTTTCCCGGGCTTTTCCTCTCCCTACCTTGCGTAGGCCCTTTCAAGGGAGGGGGTAGGAGTGTGATCCCCCTGTTTTTGAAAAAACACTCTCCAGTCACCCTTCTTTTTTAAAGGGGGACCCCACCCCACTTAGTTCCCAAAAAACTGTCCCCGACCCCCCACCGCCACCAACACCCAAAACCCGGAGGGGGGTTCCCTTCATACCGTGGTGGAAACAGGCAGACTGCCCAAGCCGCCCAAGCCACGAGTCCAAACTAGGACCAGACACTGGCCTAACCTGAAAGACCCCGCCTCAGACCCCAACCCTCTGCCCTGACCTCAGCCCCCAATGACCCCGGCCCAGATGCAATCTATCGCTTCGCCCACCTGACTGTGAGCACAGCTGGTGTCAGGTCGGGTGCTAGAGCTGCAGGAAAAAAAACCGGAGAAAGGCCGCCACAGTGTGCCAAAGACCGGGGACCCCACCAAACCCACAAACCCGGGGGCACCCAGGCAATAAGAAAAAAAATAAGTGTAAAGCTGTTTTTGAAAAATCCCCCCGGCTGTAGTCCGGTGGGAAATTTTTTAGCTGCAAGGCAAATAAAACGTTTTTAAAATAACCTTTCCAGCCCTGGGAGAAATGTCACTTATCCTGCGGTTTTGTTGGGGGAAAAGTTTAAACCATGCAGGTTTAAATGTATACCTAATCAAATTAAAATAAAAAAATAGAATTTTCCCAAAATAAATTTTTCCCTGATCTCCACGTTTTCAGATCGAAACTGTAAACGTTAGTGGAAATTTGTCATGATCCACTGGTCTTTGTGTTTTTTTTAAAATAAAAGGTAGGCATTCATTCACAGATTCAAGCAGATTACTTAATTTAATACACTATTCCTACAGTAAAAACATTGAGACTAATATATTGTCTTTAGATGCAGAAAAAGTATTTGAAAGAGTTTATTGGAAATTCTTATTTGCAACCTTGCGTTAATTTGGTTATAGAAACTTTCATGAACTGATTAAAAATATTATACAGTTTGCCAACAGCATGTATGAGGACAAATAATTAAACATCTTCCAGCTTTTGTCTTCAGTGGGGCACCAGGCAGGGATGCCCAGTTTCAACCTTATTGTTTGCTATTGAATGACTAGGACAGAAATCAGATATTAAAGGAATGACATGCATAAACATTTAACATAAAATGAGTCATTATGGAGATGATGTATTACTTTCTCACCAGCATTTGCAAACCTGTCTCTCTCTGGTAATTGGAGTGATAAATTATTTCTTAAGAGTTTCAGATTATTCTATAAATTGGTTAAAATCTACGGTTTTTCCAATTAATTGTTCTTTCCACAATTCCCTTAATACTCAACTACAGTCGGGGAATATTACATATTTTGGTATTATATGTTTTTCCTTGATTTGCAGATTTTACAAAACTAAACCACCTTTTAAAAAAAGTGGAAGATGATCTTGCTAGTGTCAGGATCTGCCATTTTGTTCTTTGTTTTTGTTTCCTTTGCCGCTAAAGGTTTTCCCTGTTCCTTTGATTAGTAGTTGACTTGGTTTAGTTAATATTAGCTTAGATTCTTGTGCTTGTTTACATGTTTTTGGATTTAGTTCTTTCTAGATTTACTATTTATGTTTAGCTTATGTTTAATGTTTCTGTTGGTTTAATAGCTGTGTTTATTGATTCCTTCTGTTTACTTTTTCTGCCTTTCCTCTTTGCTGTTCCCTAGGTGGTTCCTCCTCTTGTCTTTAGACCCCCTTCAGTTATCATTTACTCCATGTTCATTTCCCTTTTATATTAGTTCTCCCCAGCATTATTTCTAGTGTAGTTCTCTGTATTAGTCTCTACTGTTTAAGTTCCTTCCAAACAGGCTTGTCAGCCTTGTACTGAGGTGGGGTTTGCTTGTCTGCTGGGTGGATGGTGTTTGCTTGGGGTCGGTGGTTTTCCCTATGTCCCTACTGACGTATGGAAAGATGTGTGTTTCCACTGTTGCTGTGGTGTTGGCTCGCGCGGAGCTGTTGTTTGGCTAGGCTCAATCTTTGTTGCTTGGCTAAAGTGGATGTTGGTGGTTTCACTGGAGGTTTCGGTTTGTTTGTCTTTGCAGGGGTATATGTGCCTAGGTTATGCTGGCCTGCTCGGTGCGGCAGGAGTATGCCATGCAGGTGTGTGCATGGTAAGCATGCCGGGGCACCTCTGGGTTTGTGGTGTGTGGTTGGTGGGTGGCCTTCCTCCGCCGCTTCATCCTGTGTCTCTGATCCCCGGCCTGGTGCCGGTCACAGTTGGATGGATGGGGTGGTGGAGTGCATCATTGTCCTCTTGCTGTGGGTTGTTATCGGCCAGGGGAGGTGGCTCGGGCCGAGTGTGGCCACCCTGCTATCGCGGGGGACAGTTTTACTTTTTTTTACATTAATTATTTGTGTATATATATATTATAAAAATATATAATATATATATTATATATATTAAAATATATTATAATATATAATAATATATATAATATATATATATTTATTATATTATAAATATATATTATATTTATATTTATTTATATATATTTATTTATTTAATAGTATTTTTTTCGTTTATTTTTTTATTTTATTTATTTTTATTTATTTATCTTATTTTTTGTTACTCTCATGGATGGGTGAGCTGGGGCTGCTGGTGTTGGTTGTGGCAGGTGCCTCTGCCCGCAGGTGTGTTGGTGGTTCTCTATGTTCGGGGCTGACAAAGAGGAAAAAAAAGAATAGAGAAGAATGGGGATTTGATACATATTTGAAGTGGCATGATTAGTGGTGCCTTGTTGATGTCAGACAGACTGGTTCAAGATGATAAAAAGGCAACAGTAGTTCACAGAACACCTCAATACAACCATGCTATGCAGATTACCATCCCAAACGGTGCCTCTTCTGTCACCAAAGAACAGGAAACTGAGCTCTAATTAACACAGGCTAACCAAAATTGGAAAATGAAGGGTTAGAAGAACACTGCTTGGTCTGATAAGCCTTGATTGCAGATGTGGCGTTCAGATGGTAGGTTTATAATTTAGCATTAATAGCATGGATCCATCCTGCCATGTATCAATGGTTCAGGCCATTGCTAGTGGTCTAATAGTGTGGAGGATATTTTCTTGGCACTCTTAAAGTCCCTTAGTACCAACTTAGCATTGTTTAAAAACCACAGCCTACCTAAATATTGATGTTTACCATGTCCATCCCTTTATAACCACAGTGTAATTATCTTTCAATGACTGCTTCCAGAGGGGATGTCGAGAAGCAGGAGAATCACATCTTGGATGTGCGTCCAATGGATCTGTAGCAACTGCATCACTGTCATGTCATGAGGAATGTTTTCAACATCTTATTGAATCAACTGTATGGGACAAAGGGCAGTCCTTGAGGCAAAGGGAGTCCAACCTCATACTGTTAATCCATGAGGAGTGCAACTTTCTAGACAGTCTCCTCCCTGACTACAGAAGCAGCATCTGAAGGGCTGGCCAAGGCACAGCTGTCTCCAATCACCATCCTTCCATTAATACCCTAACTCTACATGCCTTCATCAACAGATATTCAAATTCAGTGAAACAATCCAGTTTCACCAGTGCTCAAGCCCCAACCTGCCGTCATCTTTCGTCAGGTCCACCAGCAATGATGTTTTTGCTTTCATGAAATTCATTAAAACCTGGAGCTAACAACTGACTCTGAATCTGCTTTTGGGTCCCTTTAATCCAAGTTGTTGACAGGTATTAACAAAGTGTACCTAATAAATAGGCAGAAAGTGTAAATAAGAGTTAACGTTTGCAGAAAAATGGTTTGCAAATCAAATTTACAAACTAATTGTCAAGTTAGTGGTGGCTTTCAGGCCCTGGAATGCAGACAGGAAGGCAGAGATGCGGTGAGCAAAATGGTTTTATCAAAGAAAAAACTCACTACGTGCAGGCGGTAGTGAAGGCAGGCATGCAACACAGGTAGGCGTGGCAAACAGGCATGCCAACCTAGCAAGGCAGACAGGCTTGGCATGACAACACTGAAGGAAATGAATAGAATGTATCCACAAGGAACAGAACAGCAGTGTATATAAAGGGCAAGACAAAGGTAAAAACAGAGAACTGTCTGGCATTAAACAGGTGGACCAGGTGAGGCTTATTGGTTTGGCAAAGACAGAGAGTGAAAACAAAACATGGCTAAAATAAAACAGGGCCCCATTTCAGAAAGTAATCTCTGGGGTAAATGTGTGCATACCCTGAGTTTTCAGAAAGCCAGGTAACCCTGAGTCAAGTTACCCCTGCAATTTACCCACGTGAACCAACCCTACTCGGTAGCAGGGTTTATTGAACTGTTCCTGGGTTTGCTCTACGCAGACAGGCCCCTGTCTGAGATCTGGCACATGAAAGTGTCAGAAAGCAGGTAAGTTGGAGCGCAAATATTCCTCAGAAATCTCCGTCAGTAGGGAGTGATTAAACCGCAATTAGACGTCGTATTATTTTCCACATAAACATATTTTCGAGCGTTACAGTTTCTCACCATTTATATTAATAACACGACTGCACTTCGTTTTTATGCCAACGGCAGCTTTTTGTATAACATAGGTGATGCAGAAAATCCTTCAAAGGCAACTGTATGTCGTGCTGTCCGGAATGTTACTGTTGCACTTAAACTACCCATCATATTGATCACAAACATTTATTAAATTCACATTCACATTGTCCTCTCTAGCAGAGTGGTTCATATCACTGCCTCTCATGGAGTATACTAAACTGCAGTTTAGTCTTTTTTTGATGTTATAAGCATCAGGTATTGATCAGCTAATAAGGCTTCTTATTTCCTCCCATTGCCATGGTGAATCATGAGGGCTTCTTATTTACTCACGCTCGCGCTTAAGCCCAAGTGATTTTGACTCAGAGTTTAACCTAAGACGTACCCTGTGGTCTGAAACCAAAAACCCTAGGTGTGTTAGGGTGGAGTAGGTCTACTCAGGGTATATGCTTTTTACTCGGAGCTTGCTTCCTGAAACAGGGCCCAGAAGTCAAAGGACACAATCTAACCAAAGGACAATTTTACTGAGCATAAACTAAAATGCATAATGAACGGAATACAAAAAATATTAAGGAGCTAAACCTGATGAATAAACTAAAGCGCCACCTGGAAAACAATCATCATCAGAGGAACAAACCAAAACAAAACTCAGACACACTCATTTTGTTGTCTGTGGATAGAGAAGAATGTCGAACATATTTTGTTTAGTTAGAAAATAAATCTGACATTCTTTGGTCATGCCAGTACTGTGCCAGATGTTTACTGACGTTTGACACACCACTCTCCCAAGTAAATGAACTACCATTATCTTTAGTGCTCTTTCCAGAGCAAACAGTAGGCTATTTAACAAATATTTTTTCCTATTCAAATTTAATGCGACTTTTTCTGCAGATTTTTTGCCTGATCACAGAACTTTCAATTAATGATTGAAAAACATTAGCATATCAGATAAAAAAAGGAACTCTGAGCAGAAATCCATTTTCTAGCAGCTTTTATTGCAGCAAACTAGTATGCTAGGTTTATGACATGTTTTGAACTGTCACAGCCTACATTTACAGTTTTAAAGTGGCTTTGTCTCATAAGAAATAAATGCCACAGAAGATTAGGACACCCACACATAGAGAGGAAGAGAAGTTTTTCTTTGGAAAACCAGGGGCACTTAGCAGCTCAGTATTTCATAATCATCAGACTGACCTGAAGCTGTGTTAGTGGAGCACAGTCCTGGGAAATGGAGACTTTATACAGTCTTTTTGGCTTTGAATGGTTAGACACCAGAGGGGTTTTAATATTTTTCTTTGTGTTTTTGCTGTTAAGCGATATTTTGAAGAACAGAAAACCAAAAAACTTTCCTCCTGGACCACAGGCTCTTCCTTTTATCGGACATCTTCATTACATCAGCCCTGCTAGAATTCACCTGCAGCTCACAGAGGTATGAGTTTATATATAGATAGAAATAAAGTAACATTATGTAAGAGTTGACTGCAACATGTTTTCTTCTTATTGTTTTTAATTTCTATATTGAAAACAGGATGGCTCTACCCACTTTTACATCTTAATTGTACTTACATTTTTCTACATTTTAATAGAAAAAGGAGATGCATTAAAAGCAACTAAACTATTTCATTAAAGCAAAACAAAATGCCTTTGCCATAAGAAGAGTCAGTAAAACATTGTGATTTATTATTGGACTTTATGTTGACCTTTCTCATGTACCTTATTTAATTAACTTATGATTGCACAATGTCTGTGGACATTTAAACACATACATTTATAGTTCATTCCATATTTTTATCATTGTGCCTCATTGATTTTACACTTGTAAAGTTCTTAAATGATAAAGTGTTTTTCTGAGAATTTAGTCTAACAACAGTTCTCTTCCTTATATTGCTTGGTGTTTTTAGGTCCATTGTAGCTTACACTTGCAGTTTAGATAAGAACTTTCTTACTTTCTGCACTACAGTGTCTTTGAAGAAAGTCAAAATGCTCATGCCATCTTATTTTGTGTTGCCAATAAATGTCCATTTGACGAAGTGTAAACGTCTCTTGTCAAGAAAATCCAGTTTCTGTTTACAACAATAGGTGTCCATGCATTTCTGTTTTAGACTTTTGCATTATCAGTTCATAGTAGGTTAATTCTGTTTTATAAGGTCCTGCCTCCAGTGGTTCTCTGTGTTAAAATTTTAAGATGGTGGAAGGGCCTATTGGGAATTGCTAAATGTTAATCTGTTGTCTGTGTTCAGTTTGCAGAGAAATATGGAAATGTTTTCAGTCTTCATCTCTTTGGGGAAAAAGCTGTGATCATTAATGGCTACAAACATGTAAAAGAGGCACTTGTTGATAAAGGAGAAGACTTCATGGATCGCCCCACCATTCCTTTGTTTTTGAGGTTTTCAAAAATAAAGGTGTTATTTGTTTACGTTGTAGATCGTTTTTTTTTAAAAAAAAAATCAAAATGTTTAGTTGGTGTGGATATGGTTTTAGTGTTATGCATGTTTTTTCTGAAAAAAAAGGTATTGTGATGTCGAATGGTTACCCGTGGAAAGTACAGAGAAGGTTTGCTCTTCATACACTGAGGAACTTTGGTCCTGGGAAAAAAGACTAGGAGCGATACATCCAGCAGGAGTGCCAGTATTTTACTGAAGCTTTTGCTGATCACCAAGGTATAAAAAAAAAAAAAATGGATTGTTTTAAATGTTACCAAAGAGCATGCTGTCTTGATTTTGCTACAGTCTTTGTTTTTCTTGTTATGTAATTTTCTGTTGTTATATAATTACTGCAGACTATACAAATTTTCCCGTGTTTTTATGGTGCTTTATTTATTTTGACAAAATTGACTGTATTCAGTCTGCATTCTGTTCTTATTTGAAAGGCGAGCCTTTTTGGTCATGCACTGATTTTAAAACGCTGTGTCCAACATCATCTGCTGTTTGGTCTTTGGGAATCGATTTGAGTACAATGACAAGCAGTACCAGACTATTCTACAGAACCTCAATGAGATTGTGCGATTACAGGGAGGTTTGTGGGTGCAGGTAAGTCATCTTTCTAACAACATATTGCACTCTATGGATGCAGTCAACTGCAAAAGTTATAGTTTCTACTGTCCATTGTTGTATGACTGTTGATCCAAAAGCAGCTCCAGATGTATTTTACTGTTTATACAGCAAATCTATATTTGTCTGTAGTTGGTAAAGGTGTCAATAGAAAACTTCTACAGTTTGTCAGATCATGTTTACCACCAGTTCATACACATAATATTAGTATCACACTTCTTGCCTTTTAGATGACATTTTATCTTTTCTGATCTTCAGATATACAACATGATTCCCTCTGTGATGAAGTGGCTGCCTGGACCTCATAAGAAAATATTCATCCTCCTAAAAGACACAATTGACTTTCTAGAAATCCGGATCAAAGAACACAAAGAGAACCTTGACCCCTCATCTCCAAGAGACTACATCGACTCCTTCCTGATAGAAATGGGAGATGTAAGCATTTGGTTCTTTTAAAAATTACATGATATATGCAATGTCTTGATTATATTTTGCTTCAATAAATGAGTCTTTCTAGTAATGTTAAAAGGATGTATATCATTATTTTGAACACTTTTCAATTTTGAGCGTTTTTTAAAGTGCATGATTGTGTGATAGCACTCCCATGTCTCATAAAAACTATGTCACCACAACAGTCTACTTTACATTGGTTAGAAATGTAATGGTTGTCTAAAACAAAGCAACAGTGAATGGTCATTGGTCATTCTTATTTAAACATATGTAACATTCAACATGCTTGAATATACACTAAGTGTCATATTGCGGGTTTTAGTGGTAGACCAACATGCAAGGAGATGCCAGGATCCAGACTAATGAAGGTAAGTTGAGGCCTAATGTTGCTCTCTCACAGAATCCAGACAGGAAGACCAGGAGTATGACATACCAGACCAGAACACAGAGAGTCAGATATCAGGGGTACAGGACCAGGATACCTGACTAACGCCTTAGGAAACACGACCAGGAACAACGGCCAGACACACGATCAGGAACCAGCTGGGGAAAAAAGGCAACTAAGGAACGTATATACAACCAGGAAATGCAGGGTAAACCAATGAGCAATGAGACCAGTTAATCAGGGAAACTAGGAACAGGTGTGGGACAGGCTGTGTGTCTACCTTCTGGTTCCCTCAGCCTGTGCCACAGGTGTGGCACAGGCTGAGGGAAGGAGAAGGTAGACAAGGATCAGAGTACGAATCAATGAACCCAAAAACACAGACATAGACAGATCCTGACAATAAGGCCCATTTAAATACTCTCAAACTCAATTTCCAGTTAGTGTTTTCACAACGTGTTGTATAGTGGACAAAAAAGTGACTCCAGAAAATGTTTGCACAGCACTAAGCAAAGAGTAAATATGTGAAACCTTTGTCTTTGGCAGAAAGAAGACACAGATTCTGGTTTTGATCTCTTCAACTTGTCATCTTGCACTCTGGATCTTTTTGCTGCTGGAAGTGAAACCACCACCACTACTTTGCACTGGGGGCTGTTGTACATGATTTACTATCCTGACATACAAGGTGTGTGAGGAAAACTCTTTTACCATATCAGTTTTGTGTTGGAGAAAAATAGAATAAGGTGTTAATTATTCCCACTGCACAGACTCACAGTGAGTTTTCATTGTGTTCAGAGCGTGTCCAGGCTGAGATAGATGCTGTGATTGGTCCATCCAGACAGCCTGCTGTGGCTGACAGAGAAAACATGCCCTACACTGATGCTGTTATCCATGAGATACAAAGAATGGGAAACATCCTTCCTCTTAATGTGGCTCATATGACGACCAAAGACACTACCCTGGATAAATACTCAATTCCAAAGGTACATAACTTGCAGTGGACATTATATAATTAAAGCCCTGATTGGGTATTATGAGTTTTTAACATTCTCTAGACTGATCACACAGGTACAATCTTTATTTCTGTTTGACCCACACACTGAGGAACACAGAAATAAAGTGTTACAATATTAACTGATTACTTTAAATAAATGTATTAAATCTGAATCTGCTGATAACTTTTTTAATATCTCTTTAGCATAAAAATACTCAGGAAGTACAGCATATGTGTCATGTTTGTAGGTTGAAAAGGACCCAAGTGCAGAGACCGACTGTGGTAAATGGATTACTTTAATATTGAAAATAAGAGGGAACATATACGGGGAAATGCAGGGAGAGCAGGTCATAGAACACAGGCAGAGAAACAGAAGAATCAAGCAACCGACAATGAAAAACCCGGAGCTTAAATACTGAGGTAGGGATGGAAAAAGGATCCACATTTATTTAATCATTTTATTTAATAAAATTATATTTTAAAGAATGATTTGTTGAATAAACAAATACCCTTCTGGATAATACCCCTCAGTGTTGTTTAATTACCTGTCCTTATTCAGTAAAATAATGTTTAAAGAAATATCTGGATTGGGAATCAATGGTTATGTGGCGAAGTTGGTCCATGTGGCGGGAAAGAACAAAGAAACATGGGGGCTACTCTCAGTAGCAGCTGTGGGGGAAAGCTTATGCTGGGTTGGACTGTATCAGCATGCAGAACTGTGGTTGCAATACCTTCTTCTCCAGTCCGTGGGGAAAACCGGTTCACTCGACGTGATTAGAGACAAAGTCTCTAATCTTCTCTGGGTCAGGTTACTGTTCTGCTAAAACTCAGAAAGAAAAGTTGAAAACAAGCTTGTCTTAATTGCGCATTTCACTTGAACACTGTATTATTCGGGCAGCAGATCATACATAACTTTGTGGTAGGTCAAATGGCAGGGTATTGGAACCATCAGATTTTAGTCACTCTGGAACCGAGTTTAAAGAATTAGTCCTGATTGTCAGCAAGTCGGACATTTGCGCACGTTGCCTGTCCTATCCAGCCCTCTGGGAGTCGTGGAAGAGAATGAGATTTGGCCAGTGGCTACATGACATGATGGGGATTCAAGCTGTGACTCCTTCTTCCTGGGCTGGGTTAGAAGTACGTTAGTGTTGTATTAAAAAAGGTGCATTTTTTCTTACCCACACCTGTTTGTGCACAGTTCAGAGTCCATTTTTTGTCCAAGATTTTATCTATGGCTGGGGAACAACATATGTTTGGACATTGTTTTATTTCACTAATCAAATTATTCCACAGTTTAACTCCACACACCGATTAACAGAAGTGTTTTCTAGCGATTCTGAATTTACATGTTTTGAAGTAATATTCACCCCTTAGCACAAATAAATAACATGACACCCTAATAAACACAAAGAAATAAACTAAGTATGGCAAGATTATATAGAACATAAACAAGGAAATGATCAAAACACAAACATAAACGAAAACCAAAACACCTGTGGATCATGACAAGAAGTACCTGTTAAGTCCCCACATGGTACCCTTTAACTACCCTATAGGTGTCCTGTAGGTTTATTATAAATAGGTCCCGAATACGCCAATGGATATTTATTTACTATCAAGTTCTTTTTTCATATACTGTACTGATTAAAAGTTACAAACAAACTGAACAGGAATATATGTTTTACTGAACCTCTTGTCTTTTGTCGATCTTCAGGGGACCCTGATCATTGCCACGCTTCACTCTGTCCTCCATGATGAGTCGATGTGGGAGACTCCACACTCCTTTAACCCCCAGCACTTTCTGGACCAGGATGGTAAATTTAGAAAGAGAGATGCCTTCATGCCTTTTTCTGCAGGTTAGTCAGTTGTTTCAGTCTTTCACTCCTATTCAATTTGAGACAAAACAAAATGATAATCAGCTTAATTGCTTTATAATTATTTGTCCTTATTCCTAAGGAATAAGTAAAAACACATTCAATGATCAATGAAAGTAGCTGGAGATTAAATATTTTTTTTCTTTCTCTAAGACGTGGACTTGGATTTTTCTGAAAAGCTATTGAACGGTTATAGAATACCCAGATTTGTCTTTGTTTCCCTTGAATATAAAATACCATTTTAAAAAAATTAAAAAGATGAGATTTTATTAAAACCTGTATAAGCATAAGTGCAGAAGCTCCAGGGAGCTGCAGCGACCACAGGCCCCGCCGGCAGCTAGCTATGTAGGAGGAGATCCAGCCATAGACCAAGACACCCGAGACCCAAAAGCATACCACTCCCCAGCAGAGGCCCAACACAGTCAGGGGGCCAAAGCCCTGCCAAGCAGCCACCAGGAGGGAGCTGGCACACACCTGAGCAGCCCAAGACCTAACCTGACAAAAATACAGGCACACACAGTCATAATCACACATTCCCACCCTTATGCGTACACATACAAACACTCACACGCACCCGACATAATGACACACTAAAATAAACACTCAATCAGGTCAACGTACTGATACCCCAGAGGGACAACCAGCCCCCAGACCCGCCCAAGCCGCCCAAGCCACGAGTCCAAACTAGGACCAGACACCGGCCGAACCTGAAAGACCCCACCTCAGACCCCAACCCTCCACCCTGACCCCAGCCCCCAATGACCCAACCAGAGACAGGGCTACAAAAAAGTCCGTCCAGAGAGCACCACCATCCAGCTTAGCTCTGATATTACCGGTAGGCCATGGTAAATGCCAGAGTATCCACATCTGAAAAAAGATACAATCCCCCACAGGACATCACGGAGCCCGTCCATTGCCTGGCCAACATCAGCAGCCCCAGCCCGTCCATAAAAGAAAGAAGGGAAAAAAGGAAGAAAAAAAATGCCCCCAGTCCAAGTTAATATTGGCATGCCCCCATGCCAGTCAGGTACCCACACCCAGGCCGCCCAGCCGCCTCAGCGAAGGCAAAAGATGCAATCTATCGCCTTACCCACCTGACTGCAACAGGAACCAGTGCTAGAGCTGCAGGAAGAAACAACTGAGAAATGCCGCCACAGTGCGCCAAAGACCGGGGACCTCACCAAACCCACACCATGAACCCGAGGGCGCCCAAGCACACCGGCCTCACACAACCCCCTGCACAGGGACACCCCTGCCGCCAACACCGCATAGAGCTGGCCACACCCCCAATCGTCGCCACATACTGCCCAGCCAACCCTTTCATAAGTGGTAGTGTGATTGAGCAGGCGGAGGGAAGTGTCCAGGGATAGGGAGCGAAGGACTGGGGGGCAAAATGCTCTCCCAGGGAGCCAGCTGACCCCAATAGCCTCGGAGGCTATAAGGCTAGGGACAGGCATAGAACACCTGAGAACCGACCGGAACCAGGACAAACACGCCAACCTCCCCAGAATAGTTCAAACCTTCAAATCCCGATCCCGAGCCCCAACACCCAGCCGCTGACAAAGCCCCAACGAAGATCAGCCCCACCTCAACAAAAAGAGCCAACCAGCTGACACCTTACAAAAAGAATACACAGTGCAAAGGAGGGTGCACGACTAACGCACCCAAACAGCCCCGGCACAGAACCAAGAAGACCCAGTCCTCAAGAGTATCCTATTCAAATTGTGTATTACATGTTGATCTGCATAAATAAAAAGATAGCTAAAGGAGAATAGCTAATCTCTCTAACTGGGCCAATTTTACAAAAAAGTATATGAAAAGTTTAAAAACTTGGAACTGTTACAGACAGGATTATTGAGGAGCCATATTTATCTTCCATTGTGTAAAATAGGGAGGCGGGTAGGGAAGGTAAAACAAAAATCCCCAAAGCTCAGTTATGTAGGATAACATCAAAGAACAGCACCTTGGGGTCCCCAACTATCCATAACAACCATTAGACACCAATTACATGCCATAATTTTCTATCCAATCATTACAAATGTAAACGTAAAGAGTCTGCTAAAAACAGTAGTATACCTGGACCTGTGTGCTTTGGTCAGACAAAACCTTGTTGTATTCTGTGTGAGAAAAAGGATTATTAGGTGAATAATGCATGGCAGCAATAACTTTTTGAAATACCAAGACATTTCAGATAAAATCTGGTGGTATCTGATGACTTTTTAATATTGATGGTATCGGCACAGTCTCTGGAGAAAGTAAACAGTGTTCAGTGCATCATTTTTATAATGTGTAATATTAAGGAGTTGTTTATTTTCAGGGAAACGTGTGTGTCTTGGAGAGCAGCTGGCAAGGATGGAATTATTCTTTTTCTTCACGTCCCTACTTCAGAGGTTTAAGTTCTCACCTCCTCCAGGAGAGCAGCCCAGTCTGGAGTACAAACTGGGAGCCACTCATTGTCCTAAACCTTACCGCCTCTGCGCCGTACCACGATAAACCAAAAGACTGCTGACAGCGCCCCACAGCCACTGTATCTAAAATTAAAGATCCCTGTGGCAGCTCGGTGTGATATCTTACAGCAGTTAAGATATCAAAGCTTTAATCTGATACTTTGGTCAGAGTATAAAGGCACAAAATCAAATGACTTTTCAAATAAATTGTTTAGAAATATAAATGTGTAAATCTATGATGCTTGAAATAAACAGTGTAAATTATATGGAAGCAAATGTGTCCCAATATTCAAATTAAAATGTATTAATAAAATGCTTTTTCATTTTCAAAATGAAGCTGCATTTTTTGACTAATAAATAAAATTAAACATAAATCATTCAAAC
The DNA here is from genome assembly GCA_036173005.1 of Crenichthys baileyi. Lineage (NCBI taxonomy): Eukaryota > Metazoa > Chordata > Actinopteri > Cyprinodontiformes > Goodeidae > Crenichthys > Crenichthys baileyi. Next base: position 481,904 of record JAHHUM010000306.1, on the reverse strand, counting down.
TGCATTTTCATTTTCTTCTCCAAGACTGCTCAATTTGTGAATTAATGAAAGTGATAAATAAAATAACGTTTAACATTTCATTTTCAAAAGATGTCTCAGCAAAAAGTGACCAAAATTCATATTGAAATGTCAAATTTGAAAATTAAAATGTATTAACAGAAATGCTTTTTAATTGTAAAGTCATAGCTGCATTTTTGGACTTTTTGGAATTGCTAATACATCTTTCAAACTGCATTTTCATTTTCTTCTTCAAGACTGCTCATTGAGTAACACAACAAAGAGCAAACTAAGAATAAAATGCTTTTTCGTTTTCATGCCCGCTCCCGCTAAACGTGTAACATAAATCAATTTGACTTCGCAATTCCTAGCGGCGCAGGAGAGTGACGTCAGTGGCAACTCTTCTTCTCCTGCCCCTGACCGCACCATTATGCATCTTGTACATTAAGTGGCGGAGACTGCATGCATCGCACAAGCCTTGTGTTTGAAGCTCATTTTGTGAGAGGCATGTGTCAGCAGACTCGAAGGACCGCAGTGTCAGACCTGCAGCTCAACATCTCTTCTCTTCCGCGACAGCGCCATCTATTTCCTTGTCCGAGGCAACGTGGATGGCAAATGGGAAGTAATTATTAAACGTGAATCAAATTGCTTATTTAATACCATCAAACGATTGTTGTATATATACTATATATATATAGATATATATATATATATCTATATATATATCTATAGATATATATATAGATATATATATACACTGCTCAAAAAAATTACGGGAACACACAAATAACACATCCTAGCTCTGAATGAATGAAATATTCTCATTGAATACTTTGTTCTGTACAAAGTTCAATGTGCTGACAACAAAATCACACAAAAATCATCAATGGAAATGCAATTTATTAACCAATCGATGCCTGGATTTGGAGTCACACACAAAATTAAAGTGGAAAAACACACTACAGGCTGATCCAACTTTGATGTAATATCCTTAAATCAAGTCAAAATGAGGCTCAGTATTGTGTGTGGCCTCCACGTGCCTGTATGACCTCCCTACAATGCCTGGCCATGCTCCTGATGAGACGGCGGCTGGTCTCCTGAGGGATCTCCTCCCAGACCTGGACTGAGCACATCTGGGACATGGTGTCCCAGATGTGCTCAATCGAATTCAGGTCAGGGGAACGGGCGGGCCAGTCCATAGCTTCAATATCTTCATCTTGGAGGAACTGCTGACACACTCCAGCCAAATGAGGTCTAGCATTGTCCTACATTAGAAGGAACCCAAGGCCAACCGCACCAGCATATGGTCTCACAAGGGGTCTGAGGATCTCATCCTGGTACCTAATGGCAGTCAGGCTACCTCTGGTGAGCACATGGAGGGCTGTGCGGCCATCCAAAGAAATGCTACCCCACACCATTACTGACAACCTGCCAAACCGGTCATGCTGAAGGATGTTGCAGGCAGCAGATCGCTCTCCACGGTGTCTCCAGACTCTGTCACGTCTGTCACATGTGCTAAGTGTGAACCAGCCTTCATCTGTGAAGAGCACAGGGCGCCAGTGGTGAATTTGCCAATCCTGGTGTTCTCTGGCAAATGCCAAGCGTCCTGCACGGTGTTGGGCTGTGAGCACAACCCCCATTTGTGGACGTCGGGCCCTCATACCATCCTCATGGAGTCGGTTTCTAACCGTTTGTGCAGACAAATACACATTTGTGGCCTGCTGGAGGTCATCATGCAGGGCAGTGCTCCTCCTTGCATAAAGGCGGAGGCAGCCGTCCTGCTGCTGGGTTGTTGCCCTCCTACAGCCTCCTCCACGTCTGCTGGTGTACTGGCCTGTCTCATAGCGCCTCCAGGCTCTGGACACTATGCTGACAGACACAGCAAACCTTCTTGCCACAGCTCGCATTGATGTGCCATCCTGGATGAGCTGCACTACCTGAGCCACTTGTGTGGGTTATAGAGTCTGTCTCATGCTACCACGAGTGTGAAAGCACCACCAACATTCAAAAGTGACCAAAACATCAGCCAGAAAGCATAGATACTGAGAAGTGGTCTGTGGTCCCCACCTGCAGAACCACTCCTTTATTGAGTGTGTCTTGCTAATCGCCAAAGATTTCCCCCTGTTGTCTTTTCCATTTGAACAACAGCATGTGAAATTGATGGTCAATCAGTGTTGCTTCCTAAGTGGACAGTTTGATTTCACAGAAGTTTAATTTACTTGAAGTTATATTGTGTTGTTTAAGTGTTCCCTTTATTTTTTTGAGCAGTGTATACAGTACAGACCAAAAGTTTGGACACATCTTCTCATTCAAAGAGTTGTCCTTATTTTCATGACTATGAATATTGTAGCTTTACACTGAAGGCATCAAAACTATGAATTAACACATGTGGAATTATATACTGAACAGAAAAGTGTGAAACAACTGAAACTATGTCTTATATTCTAGGTTCTTCAAAGTAGCCACCTTTTGCTTTGATTACTGCTCCGCACACACTTGGCATTCTGTTGATGAGGTTCAAGAGGTAGTCAACTGAAATGGTTTTCCAACAGTCTTGAAGGAGTTCCCAGAGATGCTTAGTACTTGTTGGCCCTTTTGCCTTCACTCTGCGGTCCAGCTCACCCCAAACCATCTCGATTGGGTTCAGGTCCGGTGACTGTGGAGACCAGGTCATCTGGCACAGCACCCCATCTTGGTCAAATAGCACCCCATCCTTCTTGGTCAAATAGCCCTTACACAGCCTGGAGGTGTGTTTGGGGTCATTGTCCTGTTGAAAAATAAATGATGGTCCAACTAAACGCAAACCGGATGGAATAGCAAGCCGCTGCAAGATGCTGTGGTAGCCATGCTGGTTCAGTATGCCTTCAATTTTGAATAGATCCCCAACAGTGTCACCAGCAAAGCACCCCCACACCATCACACCTCCTCCTCCATGCTTCACGGTGGGAACCAGGCATTAGAATCCATCTGTTCACCTCTTCTGCGCCGCACAAAGACACGGTGGTTGGAACCAAAGATCTCAAACTTGGACTCATCGGACCAAAGCACAGATTTCCACTGGTCTCTTTTTCCTGTAACATTTTATTCATCAATTCAGTTAATGATGTTTCCTGTTGTGCTTTATCTATGTCATTCATTTCTGATGGCAATGGAAAAGGTCTTCCATGTACTATTTCAAATGGAGTAAGACCAGTTTGATTTGGAGTTATTGGAGTTCTTATTATTATAAAGACATTCTGGCCACGGTCTACCCGTCTCCTCCACTGTTTTTCTTAGCCAATTCTTTATTGTCCCATTTGTTCGTTCAACGAGACCTGCACTTTTTGGTTGGTAAGAGCAATGATTTTTTAGCTGGAATCCTAAGACTTTAGAGCATAATTATATAACACTATTTACAAAGTAAGTCCCATTATCTGACCTGATGATTTGAGGAATTCCATAAGTTGGGAAAAAATGTGCCACTAGGTTTGTTGCTACTGTGAGTGCATCACAGTGTTTTGCTGGGTATATTTCAACCCATTTTGAAAATGCATCTATGATCACTAGACAGTATTTCTTTCCCTGTGACCATGACAGTTCTATGAAATCCATATGTATGGTATGGAATGGATGTGCAGCTGCTGGGAATTGCCCTCTCTTGAATTGCATATTCCCTTGGGGGTTATGTTTACAACAAATTATGCAGGATCTGCAAAAGTTTTTTGCATAATCAGAAAAATGTATTGTATAAAACTGATGGTTTATCAGATGTTCCATTCCTCCCCGTGACACATGGGTTTTTCCATGTGACACTGTTGCGGCTGTTTTATATAAATTTCTTGGTAGAATTGGTTTGTTTTCTAATTGGTAGATTTCATCTTTCTTCTTTGCTCCTCTCTTTAACCATGCATTTATTTCTGTGCTTGGTGCTGATTGTTGTGCATCTTTCAGCACTTCTGCGTCTATAAATAGGATGTCTGACATCTTGAGTGTTAAAGGCAGTTTCGCAGCTGCTTTGGCGGAAATGTCAGCAAAGTTGTTCCCCTTTGTTTCCTCACTGTCATCTGATTGATGAGCTTTGCATTTACAGAGTGCTATTTTCTCTGGCAGTTGTATTGCTGATAATAATCTTTTCAACAAATTAAAATGTGTTAGCTCTGTTCCTGATGATGTTTTAAAACCTCTATTTTGCCAAATTTTAGCATGGTGGTGTACTGATCCAAACACATACTGGCTGTCTGTGAAAATGGTAAGTATTTTCCCTTCATGCAATTCACAGGCTCTTACTACAGCATACAGTTCTGCTGTTTGTGCTGAGCATGTGTTTGGTAGTGATTTTGCTTCTATAATCCTATCTGTAGATGTCACCGCATAACCAGCTCTATTTTTTCCATACTCATCTTTAGATGCTGAGCCATCTACAAACACCACTTGTGAGTTTAGTATTGGTGTCTGTGAAATGTCTTGTCTTGTCTTCTTCTACCTTTGTTTTACAGAAGTGTGGTTGTCCGTCCTCAGCTGTGGATATTAACGTGCTAGGGTTCAATGGACTGCATCTTTGCAGTGTGATATTAGGCTGAGACAGCAACAAGGATGTTAGAGCAATATGCCTTGCATGTGTTAAGAAAGGAAGTGAGGTTTGCAGTAACACAAGTGAAACTGAATGTGGAACTTTCAGTGTTAGTGGGTGACACAACACTATTTCAGCTGTCTGTTTTATAGCTTCAGCCGCTGCTGTGCATGCCTGAAGGCAGACCGGAAATCCAGTAGCAACAGGGTCCAGTTTCTTTGAATAAAATGCTAGTGGTCTGTCTTTGGAATCGAATGGCTGAGTTAATACTGCTTTCATATAACCTTGACAGGCATCCACACAGAGTGTGAATGGTTGGCTGTAGTCTGGCAGTGCTAGTGTGACTGTTGTTTGAAGCAAGTTTTTTAGATTTATAAATGCTTTTTCTCCCTCTTCAGTCCACAAAGTCTTTTAGTGTCATGTATTTTCCATAAATCATAGATTGCAGAGGTTGAACAACTGCTGCATAATCTGGCAGCCATTCTTTGCAAAAGTTACACAGTCCCAAAAAGGACATCTTTTTTGCTTAGTTTGTGGCTTAGGGGCCTCTTGTATTGCTTTCTTTCTGCTGTTTAATAAGGAGCGGCCATGCTGTGATAAAGTGTGCTCTAAGTACACTACCTCCTCCTTACAGAACTGTAGTTTATTTTTGGATGGCTTTTAACGCGGCAAATCTGTCCTCCTGAGTCCAGGGCCTGTACACAAGGATTGTTCATGGCTGATTATCATTTGGGCCTCTAGGATTTGGGTTTGCTACTTCAACCATGGGAAATGTTCCCTGTTCTAAGGGCTCACCAGATGGGTGAAATACGAGTTCATGGGCTTTTAACTCGTCATTTGGGTAAAGACCTCCTTTTTTAGTTTTATCCCAGCTTTGACTTCTTGTGCGCATTTCATGAATTGGTCTTTTATCTTCCCTTCCTCTCTCTTTTCTGACTGCTGGGGCTAGTATCATTGCAGCTCCTGGTTCATCTTCCTCCTCCTCCTGTGGCGCCTCTGGATGCACATGTTGGGAACCAGGCGAGGGAGGAGGAGGAGGCTGGGGCTGTGGCCTTCTATGAGATCTCACTGTTTCTTCATCTGGCCCCACTAATACTGCTGCCAGCTTTTCTTTCCTTTTCTTTCCTTTCCCTTCCCGATTTAAATGCCATATTTTTTATGCCATCTTTTACATATTTCTCCAGCCCCTTTTTCATAATTTTTCATAAACTTTACATCACCCTCCAACAACTTACTTTGTTCCTTTCCCATAATTTATTTTTACTTTAAACAGACTATGAAATATTTCAGAAATTCTTGGAAATTCAGAAATTCACTGGCATGAGATTCAAGGAGAGGACATTAACACGCCCTTTTACTGCTACTAGTTTGCAGCGGTGTTAATTTTCTGGGGTGGAACCCAACCTTTTTCTCCAAAAATCACCAGTACGTCTTTCTGATCAGGGCAAAGAAAAACACAGGACTAGCAGAATCTTCCTATGATTCTTTTAAAAGCTTAGTCCTCTAATCACACACAACACTCACACAGACAGTAAATTTCGGCAGACTGTCCTATTTTATTATTTATCTATTTAGACACGGTTGATTTCAGCCAACTCTAACCTATTTTATTCTCTTATAGTGGTACCACCCAGTCGTCTTTAGGATCTCCTTTCAGCGAGATCTATCAAATTTAACAGTCCCCTTTTCCAGGCAGAACAAAACCCTATCCAATTACTGACCCCTTTTGTGGCAGGTCACTACCTACGACTGTTAATCACTTTCTTAAAACACATTTATCTTTAAAACAAAACGTCTCACCTCTGAGTTGACTTCTAGGTGACTCTTTTGGACCCCAAGAGTCACCCGGCGTCAAGCGAAGCAATAACCCACCGGCCTGATGCGAATTCACACACCGGGGCTTTCAGGCACCGTCCTGGGGCAGCCGTACGGTAGCGCTTCCTCAGCGTCAGGCAGTCCCCGGGATCCTTAGGTCACTGTAAAAGATAGATAATCTTATTAAACAATCCGGCTCGAAGGACCAATTTAAATGATAGAGATATTTATTAAATAGTCAAGCTCAGAGGAACGACACAGATTCTGTTCAATTTCTTGCAAGCAAGGGTAGGCCACACTCTGCAGTGCAGAACTACAAAGAGCAGACGCCTTGTCTCCTTTATTTTATAGCACAAACAGTTTGAGTGTGTGTGTGTGTGTTACAAAGGTAGGAGTGTAAAAAGGAACAGTTGGTTTCCCAAAGATACAGTTGGTTTAGGGGAGTATGCATTCCTTAAAAGGAGATAACAGAACTCAGCCTCGCACAGTCTGCATGCTGAGTTCACATAAAGGAAAGACATACATAGTTTACATGAGTGATAAAGAACAAAAATAAGTTTTCCATCCAACACTTTTAAAAAGGAAGCCTGATGGCTGCAGGAATGAAGGATTTTCAAAATCTCTCCGTCCTGCATTGAACAGAGAGGAGCCGTCCACCACTATGTTCCGATCCATCAAGGTGCCATGGAGCAGATGACCTGAGATTGCTCAATCTCTCCATCACCTCCCTCTGAATCCATCAGGCACACATGTCTGAAGTCATGTTTAAATTTCATGAAGTCATGATGTTATTATAATACAAAGTTCATCAGGACTTGGATTAGCTGTGGATGTGACTACATGTAATAGATGTGTATACATGTATTATAATAGACGTGTATACATGTATTATTAAAACCGTTTGCTGAATTTCTCACATTTCTCAGGACTTGACTTTCCTGCTATCAGCTGAAGCACATGAATGTTTTTATGTATACATTATTACAAAATACATATTTCTGTGTAAGCATAAAGCATTCATTACTATTTAGTAGTTTAATGTAATAAACTTTTAAACTGTTGGGTATTGGGATGCACAAAATCTCTGAACTATTACAATCAGTGTTTTAATTAGCTTTAATAGCTGCTGCTGAAAAAGACCTCAGGCTAAATTGAAATCAGAAGTAACCTACTGATACCTAAAAGGGAAATTCTTTATATTTATTTGTGAAAAAAAAAAAGGCAAATTTTTATTTCAGCCGGGAACACAAGCGGTCTAGAACTGAATGTGCGGGCAGTTTTACAGTCATCCAGCAGGTGGCACTGTCGCAAAAACAAGCGGTCTAAAACTGTATGCCTGCACGTGCAGGACTGAAACTGCGGTTTCCGGTCCCAATTCAGGGGCTGGATCCTTCGTAGGCCATATTTGTAGGCCAATTACTTCAACAGCGCTGCGACGAAGGCTGTTCCAATTCATGAATTCTACCGAGACTCCTTCAAATGCGGCCGACAGCGGCAAAAGCTGTGATTAAATTGTGAAAAATTACACTTTCTGAGACACAAATGAACTTCTACAATGTTTTTAGTGGGGGAATATAACTATGTAGACGTGAAATATCTGCTTGATTTACTTACAAACGTGCTCGGACGTTTTCGGAGTTTTCCACTCCCGCCTTAGTAACTGCCGGCTTGCCTCGCCAGCCTTCCCAGCGGTCAGGCTAGACCGTCCCAATTCGCAGCTGCTCATTTCTGGCCTCCATGGTTTTAGCGGTCGACGAAGGACCCAGCCCACGTAGACCGGTTCCTTCGAAGGATAAAGCCCCTGAATTGGAACATAATACTGTTAGATGTTGTTGCCGTTCCAGGGCAGCTACGGCTTCCCTTAGCAGCTCTGGTACAGATTTGGATATGGTGATTTCCCACTGTCTCTGAACACAATCTTCACGCTCTCATTTCGTCTCATTGCACACCACTCCCTAACGTACAAGATGCATAATGGTGCGGTCAGGGGCCGGAGAAGAGTTACCACTGACGTCACTCTCCTGCGCAGCTTGGAATTGCGAAGTCAAATTGATTTATGGAACACTTTTTGCGGGAGCGGTCATGAAAACGAAAAAGCATTTTCCTCTTAGTTTGCTCTTTAGTTGTGTTACACAATGAGCAGTCTTGAAGAAGAAAATGAAAATGCAGTTTGGATTATCTATAGCAATTTCATTTATGAGTCAAAAATGCATGACTTTAAAATGAAAAAGCATTTCTGTTACTACATTTTAATTTTCAAATTTGACATTTCAAAATGAATTTTGGTCACTTTTTGCTGGGACATGTTTTGAAAAAAAAATGTTAAACGTTTATTTTAATTAAGTAACAGAATAAGCAGTCTTGAAGAAGAAAATGAAAATGCAGTTTGGATTATCTATTACCAATTTAATTTATTCAATTCACTAAGTTTTATTTATATAGCCCCAATTCACAACACATGTCGTCTCAAGGCACTTCACAAAGTCAGGTACATACATTCCAATTCATCTTAACCATTGAACAGTGCCATCAGATTCAGTTATTTATTCAAATTGGATAAAAAGTTTTTCTAAGGAAACCCAGCAGGTTGCATCGAGTCAGAGACTTGTAGCAGTCACTTCTCCTGGATGAGCATGTAGCGACAGTGGACAGTCACTGGCGTTGAGTTTGAAGAGAACAAAGAAGCACTGATCCAGGAGTACTTTCTATGGGAAGGAAAAGGTAAATGTTAATGGATGTAGCTCCTTTAGTCCTTTCACCTAGAAAGAAAGAACAGATAAACTCTGAGCCAGTTTTCAAGGTTAGAGTCTGAAGAGAGCACATAGAGTTAGTTACAGTAAAAGCTCAATCAGTAGCCATGTCTAGGAGAGAGAAAGGGTTAAACACTGAAAGACAGGGCCATGTGGATCATCGGTAGAGGGTGAGCATTAAGTTGTTGCCAGCAGAAGCTTGGACGATGCCCCCCTCCAGGACGATGTCACAGGTAGACACAGAGTCAGGCCAGGTGTAGCTTCTAGGAAGAGAAAAGAAAGTTAAAAGCTGAAATAACAGCAAATAATGCAAAATTGGAGAGTAGTATGAGAATGTAGCGAAGAGAGTGAAAGTGGTCATTATGTCCTCCAGCAGCCTATGCCTATAGCAGCATAACTACTGTTGAGAATTAAAATCATTTAGTTTCAAATACTATGTGTTCAGTTTGCATGTGTATGCATAAAACTGGAAAATATCATGTATTGTGAACCTGGGACCGCAGGGAGAGAGAGGTCACAGCGGAGTTCAGGCTGGAAGAAGAGTCAACCTCAGGTCAGGATGTTCGCCAGCAGCTGTAAGCAGTAAATGCCGGCTGTATGGGCAGTAAAGCAGTAAATGCCGGCTGTTGGGCATGGTATAGATAGTAAAGTACTCCCATGGGGGTTGGCTAATTTACAGCGGCGACACAGTCAGCTTCGAAGTTCGTTGAGGGTATAAAAACCTTTAATACTGATGGTCAGACAGACCACTCGGTGAATACAGCCTAGCTTTGCTGATCCGAGTCTCTCCCTAAGGCCTTAGGCAATCTTTCTTCTTTTGTATTATTCCTTTGTATTCAATTATGCATTGGAAATCATTGGACTTATATATCAAATTAAACTTGTGTTAATCTGAGTTTCCTGCTCTTCTCTGTTCTTTCTCACGACATCCGGACTGGGGTGAGGTTGAGGCCGTACTATTATATCTGGTAGAATTATTGCACCTCAACACTACAGAGATAGCTCAGGATAACCTAAGCCACTCTAATTGTCTGGGAAAAAAAAGCTCTGTTAGGAATATATGGAACAATCAGATCTCTGATGTATGATGGAGCTAGATCATTAAGGGCTTTATATGTGAGGAGGAGAATTTTAAATTCAATTCTGGATTTAACAGGGAGCCAATGAAGGGAAGCTAAAATAGGAGAAATATGATCTCCCTTTTAATTTTTAATTTTAATCTCTTTTTATGAGTCAGAAAAAATGCAGCTATGACTTTTAAATGAAAAAGCATTTCTGTTAATACATTTTAATTTTCAAATTTGACATTTCAAAATTATTTTTGGTCACTTTTTGCTGAGACATCTTTTGAAAATGAAGCGTGAAATGTTTTTATTTATCATTTTAAATTAATTTACAAATTGAGAGTTTTGGAGGGAAAAAATGAAATGTATTTGAAGGATTTATTTTTAATTTATTAATGAGTCAAAAAAAATGCATTTTCATTTTGAAAATAAAAAACCCCATTATATTAATACTTTAATTTTGAATATTGGGACACATTTTGCCTTCCAATAAAATTTTTTCCCTGTCAATTTAAAAAAAAAGGGAAATTTTCCCCCCTGCTGAGGAAGCGTACCTTTTGCACAAATTTTGTGCAAATGTAAAAACAGGAAAAGGGGTCCCCTGGTTTTGCCCCTATTTGAACAAACAAAAAAAGGAACTTTAAAAAAACATTTTGTGACCAACTTAAAAAAAAACATGCAGATAAACAACTAATTACCTGAAACGAAATAGGAGATTCCCCAAAAAAACCTTTTTTTATTTAAAACCCATAGGGCCCCATGTTGATATGCAAATTTTTAAATTCGTTTTTTTAAAATTCCTCCCTTTTTTTCCCCCCCCCCCTTTTTTTAAATCCCCCTCCCCCCTTAAAATTTGGTGAGTATCATTGTTTATGAAAAGGAAAATTTTTTAAAACGTAAAGGGAATATTTTTCCCTTTTAAAAGTTTTCCCCAAATTTTTGATCAGTTCTTCATTTAAAATTTTTAAATTATGTTGGGCTGTTTTTTGTCCAAAAATAATTTAATGTAACATTTTTTAAACCAAAAAATTAAAAAAAGGGAGGGATGTATTTACATGAGAAGTTATAATGGATTACTCTTGACTAAATGAGCAAAGGAACAGCTTTGATGTCGGCAGGGGCGTTTTTAGGGTCTCAAAACATTGGGGGCTTTAGCTTAACCCCCTAAGAAAGACAACGAAGAAAGGAGTTAAACCAGTGCACATATTATGGATCCCCTGATCGCTTCATCGCAACCTGCCCAATTCGGCCAAAAGAGAGGGCCCGTCACCTATAAAGGGGGAGTTGACGAACCAAAACATTAAGACCCCTAGACTCACGTTACCAGCCACCATCCTATTCAACCAGGATCACTTAAGCCTCACAGCCCTCATAGATTTCGGTTGCGAACAGAACCTCATTGATCAGTCCCTTGTCCAACAAGCCAATATAGAGATTCAGCCCCTGATTCCACCACACCAAGTTCTGGCCTTGGATGGAAAGACACTCCACCGGATCACACACCAAACCAGACCGTTAGAGCTTATCATCTCAGGTAACCACCATGAAAGAATCAAATTTTTTGTTTTCCCCATTTCCCAGAGCTCCCTAGTCTTGGGTTTCCCATGGTTGCATGAACACAATCCTCATTTAGACTGGTCAGAAGGTTGTATTGAATCCTGGTCCACTAAATGTCTGTCTTCTTGCCTCTTGATCCCGTGGAACCTGAACCGGCAGAGTTATCTCAAGTACCTGAGGAGTACCTGGACCTAAGACAAGTCTTCAGTAAATCCAAGGCGTCGTCACTCCCACCTCACCGGCCATATGACTGCACTATCAACCTCCTCCCTGGGGCACTGCTCCCATCCAGCCGTCTTTATAACATCTCCTGTCCTGAGCGTAAAGCTATGGAGAAATATTCTGTATATCTGAGTCCTTAGCTGCTGGGATAATCCGCCATTCATCGTCTATATTGGGCGCAGGATTCTTCTTTGTTGGTAGGAAGGATGGCTCACTTCGTCCCTGCATTGATTACACGGGGTTAAACCAAGTCACTGTTAAACATTAAATACCCTCTTCCTCTACTTCCATCTGCCTTTGAACCTGTCAAGAAGCAACCATCTTTACTAAATTAGATACCCGCAACGCCTACCACCTCGTCCGTATACGTCAAGGAGATGAGTGGAAAACTGTGTTCAAGAAACCTTTCGTACATTTTGAATATCTTGTCATGCCCTTCGGACTCTGTAACGCCCCAGCTGTTTTTTAGGCGTTGGTCAATGACGTCCTGCGGATTTTTTTTTTTTTTTTTTCTTGATGACATCCTCATTTACTCCAAGGACCTCACCGAAAACCGTCAACATGTCCGATTGGTACTTCAGCGACTCCTCGTGAACAGCCTTTGCGTGAAAGCTGAGAAATGTGAATTTAATAAACCATCTGTCACGTTCCTGGGCTACATTCTAGAGGGTGGGCAGGTTCGCTCTGATCCTGAGAAGATTAAGGCAGTTCTCGACAGGCCCATCCTAGATTCTCGCAAGTAGCTTCACCGTTTCCTGGGCTTTGCTAATTTTTACCGACGCTTCATCCGAAATTTTAGTCTGATCGCGGACCCTTTAACTGCCTTAACATCCACCAAACAGCGGTTTAGATGGACACCTGAGGCCAACTTGGCTTTCATCACATTAAAGAAAATATTCTCCCAAGCACCTATCCTTGCTCATCTGGACCCGGCCAAACAGTTCACACTGGAGGTGGACACATCCGACACAGGAGTGGGGGCAGTGTTGTCCCAATGCTCGGATCAAGATGGTAAATTTCACTCCTGTGTATTTTTTTCTCGTAGACTCTCCAGCACAGAGCGCAGCTACAACGTGGGTGATTGAGAGCTACTAGACGTAAAACTTGCTCTGGAGGAGTGGCGCCACTGGCTGGAGGGAGCAGAAAACCCAATGCTGGTAAGGACTGATCATAAAAATATCTCTTACCTTCAATCTGCCAAATGTCTGAACCCCCGCCAATCTCATTGTTCTTTGTTCTTTTCCCGTTTTGACCTCTCCATTTCTTACATGCCCGGAGATAAGAACCTAAAACCAGATGGTCTGTCCAGACAATACTCTCAAGATGACACTGATAAGCAATCAGCCACCATACTTCCCCCAAACTGTATTGTCGGAGCACTCACTTGGGAGAATGAGAGCCTTGTAGCCCTGGACCAACAGTCAGAACCTGACCCTTGCACCGGGCTACCCAATTGCACCTATGTTCCCTCCTCGGTTCGTTCCCATCTCATCCATTGGTTCCACGTTTCTAAATTTTCCACCCATCCTGGTTCCAGTCGAACCATGGCCTTTATCTCCAGACGATTTTGGTGGCCGTCCATGCATAAAGATGTGAAGGACTATGTTAAGGCCTGCTAAGTTTGTGCTAGAAGTAAACCATCTAATCAACCCCCAGCACCCTCACTCTAACGGCCAGACTGAACACATAGCATCGGACCGGGACCACTGTCCCCTTCCCCGAACTCTGCCCCGGCGTCCCTGGCCTCGTCCTCGAGGAAAAGAACCACGTTGATTTGTACTGTAGTACAAGGTCAAAGCAGCGTTATGCAAATCAGTCTCTCTTTTGTCCAATTTTTTCTTTCGGTCGTTGATAACGTCATCGCTGTGTAAAAGCATGTCTTTTCAGCTCCTCGAAACGCACCCCATGTCTCCAGCCAACATAAAGAGTCTTAGTTTGTGCTGCGATCTCAGGGAGAAGTCCTTCCACACTATATCCACACAGCATCTTCTCCCAGGGGCCCAAAACAGTAAAGTTAGCGGGGCGTTCCATACCTGCATGTTTATTGAACGCTTCTTCCATCCTGTAAAGAAAATCAGCGACGGTCTCGTCAGGACGTTGTTTGACTTGTTGTAGCACGGCACAATCACTCCTCTGTGGAAATTTTGTGATCAAATCAGTGCACAAATGTTCCACGGCATTATACCATGGCCCATTACTGTGATTTAAATCACCATCTTCACCACCGGTTGTCACGCCAAGGCGCAAAGCAGGATCTGGCAGTCTCAAACCAACTAAATCTCCAGGTTTGATTTTTGTTGGATCTGAAAGCAATGCAGCGCTGGCTTGGATGTCTGCTGCAGTCCACGGTTGAAACACCAACTGAGGCTCATTCGTTCCGGCTACTTCCAACATGGGGCACTGATCCTCTTCCCCCTCTTTTTTGTCATCACCTCGCTGTTTTCCACTTCGTAGCCATGCAAACTCAGGTAAAGTAATAGGAGAGGAGAATAAAGGTGATTTCCAGTCCTTCGATGATCCCGGTCGCTGGTCATCTGTAGGCAGTTTTATCTTAGAAAGGGATGGAGTTAGAGGAGAAGGAGGGTGTATGATCACACTCTCTGCCCCGCTGGGGCCACTGCGCTCGGTGAGGTCAGCCTGCAGCGCAGGTGGATGTGTGGGTTGACTCACGGGCTGATGCTGAAGCGGACTGGCGAGTTGACTTGGCTGACTTGTGGGCAGATTTACCACTTGACCTGCTGCTGGAGGAGGACGGGAGTCTAGATCGAGGTCTGCCATCTGGTGGGCCTGCAACTCCGTCTGTAAAGATGGATATAGACAGGAGGGTGAAGCATCACAAGGTCTATATGGAGGTGGAAACATGGGATTTTCAACGGCATAACCAGCATTGTCAGGCCTGTTTTCCACGTCCCCAGACAAATCTTTTCCCCCTGCCATTTGTTTTAATTCGGAATTTCTTTCCCTATGGATAGCCTCCGTAATCCATTCATTCCAACACTTTACCCATATTTATCCCCATCTTTTCCTGTCTCTATTTTATAAATCACAGAGTCTAGAGACGTACCCACCGCTGATGCCTTTGAGGTTCCGGAACCATTTTTACCCGTTCAGCGGCACGTCTGCCGTCTGGCTTTTTTCCTTTATGAGGTGTAGAAAATTGCAAAAAACCACCCTCAAAACCCTTTGTTTTGCTTTATCTTACTGTTACCAAGAAGAACCTCCCTGTATTCCTTACAGGGTAACCTGGCCCTCAGTCGATGTGTTCCCTCTCCCAACTCCAGAACCTAATTAATTAGTTAGGAGATGATGGTTAATTTGTAATAAAAAATAATATATATTATATCATACAGAGCAACTTCTCACCCAGATATATTTATAGATTTATAGTTCAGATCCGATCAGCCAGAAGCCGCAAGCTGGCACTAGGACTCCCCCTCCGTGAAATGGAGGGGGACTGAGGACAACATCTTCAGGATGGCCAGGCGTCCGTGTCCCCTCCTGCGGATTCCTCTGGCACGTCGGATCCTGTTCGTGACGCCAAAATCTGTTATGGATTTTCTTATCAAAGTGGGAGAGAAATTAACTCATTGAACAAGAGAAAGACCGGACTTTATCTTATAAATTTATTCAAAGGCATTACAGCGTTTGAAGACCCTGTCACTGAGCTTAGTCAGTGAAGCAGAGCCCCGAACAAGAGTTTACAGGCAGTATTTGAACAGTATGTGGGTGTTACCTCAACTTAAAAGAGTTTGTGCTTTATGGCCCTAGACCCTTCCCGGGTCAGAGGTAACAAAGAGGGCACCCATCTGCCCTTCCTCGAGACATAACCCTCCAGGGAGTGTTAACCACTAAACTTCTGATAATGGATTTACAGACCATCTCCTCTAGGGTAACAAAACACAGAGGTCAGAGGGGAGAAGTAAGGGAAGTTCAGAGCATTAAAAAATAATTCTTCCATAACAGCAAGAACCAGGAACTGGAATCAACCCTCACATCCACTAACCCCTCTGACTGGAGCAAATACCTGCCTTGGGTGGAGTATGCACACAACTGGCATGTTTCCACCACAACAGGATTCTCACCCTTTGAAGTTTCATTAGGATACCAACCCCCTCTTTTCCAGCTGACGAGAGGGAGATTGCAGTCACTTTAGTCAACCATCACATCTGTCGCTGTAGACACATCTGGAGATCGACCATTCGAGCACTCCACCTCATAGCCCATCAAAATAAATGCTTTGCCGATCAAAGACGTTCAACAGCGCCTCAATACCAGCCCTATCAAAGCGTCTGGCTCTCCTCCCGAGACATCCCTTTAAGATCCATGTCCAGAAAGCTGTCTCCTAGGTTCATCAGTCCATACGAAATCGAGTCTGTAGTCAGTCCCACCTCAGTCCGACTCCGCCATTGAAAGTGTGGTTGTACTCACTCCTTCGTTGTGCTCCTTCCAGGTGACTTCCATGTCCTGGCTCCAGGGTTCGGATCCTGTCGAAAACCCTGAACTCAAGCTTCCAAGAACCTCTAAAGAATCAAGCTCCAGCTGTAAGCCCAAGCTTCATACTCCTAGACCTCAGGCAAGCGAACCTGCTCAGCCTCCACCAAACTTCAAATACACCGGGTGCTCTTCCACTGTATGGACAGTCGTACAGACTCAGAGTTTCCCAGTACTCAGTCAAACCCTCACCAGTGCGGTAACTACTTACCTCGGACCAGATCCTCGACCAAGTGGCAGCTCTCGATCCAACCTCTCAGGCTCCACATCAAGCCTTCCTGGACAGACCTCCACTCCAACTCCTGTAAGCAAAGAACTATCACAAACTATTCACTATCCATAAACTTCCACCAATTAACTTATCTGATCTTCTTCTCTGCGCGGTTTGGTGTTTCCAGTCCCAGGTCCTGCTCCATAAGTCAAACCTGCAAAAATAAATAAATTTGTTAAACTTTTCTTTAGCCTCCTAAGTGTCTATCTGCATGTGGGTCAAATCCGTAAATAAAACCATGACAATTGAAATGTTTAAATGTGATGAAATCATAATTTTTGTTTCATTATTATTCACGCATGTTTATGATGACTTTAAATAAAAAGCTAACAGCTGTACTTGTGTCTTCAGAATTACTGCTCTGAGAAACCTTAGAAACAGAAATATCTTTTATTGTCCCTGAGGGAGGAACTTCAGGTGTAAGAGCAGCAAAGTGACATGCAAAATGGACGAATCTAGATTCAAACAGCTAAAAATATAAAAAAAAAATTAAGAGAAAAGCTTTTGTGAAATTCCAGCTGCTGTAGTCCGGTGGATGTTTTTAGGTTTAGAGGGAAATGAAAACATTTGAGATAAGATAAACCTTATCAACCACTGGGAGAAATGTCACTGATACCTGGGCATCAGTGGGGCAAAAGTAAAACCATGCAGAGTTCAATGGTAGTACTCTAATCAGTATAAGAATAAGAAAATAGAGCATTATAAATTTTCAAAAGGATTAAAACCCTTTGATCTTCTCCACATGTTTTCAGATCACAACTGTAAGCTGTAGTGTATTTTTGTCATGATCCACTGTTGTTTATGTGGTTTATTTAGCATTTGGATTAATTATGGTTGTTTATTTTTTTCAGTAATGGTGTTCCGTACTCAGTTAATTGCTTTGTTTTGGGTTTCTTACATTCTGCAATTTGCTTTGTGTCCTTCTCAGGTTCTCCCTCAGCTGTACTGTATTCTCCTAAACAGTCCAACCTGGTTCTCATGCCACTCACCAGACTTCCAAGTAGTTTAAAAGCCAGTCAATATCTTACCACCTCACCTGATCCTTCTATTGTGTGTCTGCTGTTTGATCCATGTCAGTTTCCCTGTGCCCTAGTTGCTCCACTTATTCCAGTCTGTTATTCAGTTCCTCTTACTTTTGTGAAAGTCTAGAGTATAAATGCACACAATCAAATGGTTGTGAAGTCTTTTCAAAAATATTGTGTAGAAATATAGTTGCGTAAATATTTAATGTTTGAAATAAACAGTGTAATTAAAATGGTCCTATTTTAATCTAAAATGCTTTTCACCCTGCCAAGGAACATTAACTTTGCTTAAATTTGTGTTAAACTCTGTAAATGACTAAATGAAAAACCTGCTGGCATAGACTATGCTCCTGTTGATGGGAAACAAATCAAGTTTTATTTCTTCCTTTAAAAAGGAAGAAACTAAATTTCTGGATTACAAGCTTTACAAAACATGCAGATAAGCTTACTAATTACCTGAAATTAGCAGATCACACAAAGAATGCATGTTTTTGATCAATATTTATACCTACATTGGGCCATGATGAGATAAGATAAACCTTAACTACCACTGAGAGAAATGTCACTGATACCTGTGCACCAGTGGGGCAAACGTATGCCATGAGAGAGTTCAATGATAGTACTATAATCAGTATAAGAAAAAGAAAAGAGATCATTATAAATATAAAAGTATACATACTTTTGTATACTTTTTTAAAAAGTATACATACCCCTTGATCTTCTCCACAGTATGTTTAGACTACAGTAAAAACATTGAGACCGATATATTGTCTTTCAATGCTGGGCAGTGTGCGGTGGGGATTGGGGGTATGTCTTCACTTTGGTGGAGGGGCTGGCCGGCCTGCTAGGAGCGGCAGGGGTATGCCATGCAGGTGAGTGCGTGGCAAGCATGCCGGGGTTCCTCCGGGGTTTGTGATGTGGGGTTGATGGGTGGCCTTCCTCCACTGCTTCATCCTTTGTCTCTGACCGCTGGCCTGGCGCCGGGCTGCGGTTGCAGTTGGGTGGGTGGGGTGGTGGAGTGCACCTTGTACTTCTGCTAAGGCAGCCGGCGGGTTGTTATCGCCCGGGGGAGGTGGGTCGGGCCGAGTGTGGCCACCCGGCTGTCTCGGGCACATGTTTACTTTATTTATACCTGAATTATTTTTCTATATTTTTTTGTATATATATGTATTTTTTTTTTATTTAAATTTTTTGGTTATTTTATTTATTTTTTTGCTTATTTTTATTTATTTATTGTGTATTTTGTTTGTGTCTCATGGATGGGTGAGCTGGGGCTGCTGGGGTTGGCTGTGGCAGGTGCCTCTGCCCGCAGGTGTGTTGGTGGTTCTCTATGTTCGGGGCTGACAAAGAGGAAAAAAAAGAATAGAGAAGAATGGGGATTTTATATATTTTGAAGTGGCATGATTGTTGGTGCCTTGTTGATGTCAGAGGTCAAAGGAAAATGGACAGACTGGTTCAAGATGATAAAAAGGCAACAGTAGTTCACATAACACCTCAATACAACCATGCTATGCAGATTACCATCCCAAAGGGTGCCTCTCCTGTCACCAAAGAACAGGAAACTGAGCTCTAATTAACACAGGCTAACCAAAATTGGAAAATGAAGGGTTAGGAAAACATTGCTTGGTCTGATAAGCCTTGATTGCAGCTGTGGCGTTCAGATGGTAGGTTTATAATTTAGCATTAATAGCATGGATCCATCCTGCCATGTATCAATGGTTCAGGCCATTGCTAGTGGTCTAATAGTGTGGAGGATATTTTCTTGGCACTCTTAAAGTCCCTTAGTACCAACTTAGCATTGTTTAAAAACCACAGCCTACCTAAATATTGATGTTTACCATGTCCATCCCTTTATAACCACAGTGTAACTATCTTCCAATGACTGCTTCCAGAGGGGATGTCGAGAAGCAGGAGAATCACATCTTGGATGTGCGTCCAATGGATCTGTAGCAACTGCATTACTGTCATGTCATGAGGAATGTTTTCAACATCTTATTGAATCAACTGTATGGGACAAAGAATTAGGGCAGTCCTTGAGGCAAAGGGAGTCCAACCCACTACTTTAAATCCATGAGGAGTGCGACTTGCTAGACAGTCTCCTCCCTGACTACAGAAGCAGCATCTGAAGGGCTGGCCAAGGCACAGCTGTCTCTAATCACCATCCTTCCATTAATACCCTAACTCTACTTCCCCTCATCAACAGATATTCAAATTCAGTGAAACAATCCGGTTTCGCCAGTGCTCAAGCCCCATCCTGCCGCAACCTATCGTCATCTTTCGTCAGGTCCACCAGCAATGATGTTTTTGTGTTCATGACATTCATTAAAACCTGGAGCTAACAACTGACTCTGAATCTGCTTTTGGGTCCCTTTAATCCAAGTCGCTTACAGGCAGCCTAATAAAATGGCCAGAAAGAGTTAGAAGAAAGAAAAATGGTCATCAAATTTAAATTCACAAACTCATTGTAAAGTTAGTGGTGGCTTTCAGACCCTGGAATGGAGACAGGAAGGTAGAGATGCGGTGAGTAAAAATGTTTTAATCAAAGAAAGGTGGTAGGGAAGGCAGGCATGCGACATGGGTAGGCGTGACAAATAGGCATGCCAATCTTAGCATGGCAGACAGGCTTGGCATGACAACAGTGGAGGAAATGAATGGAATGTATCCCGAGGAGTAAACAGAACAGCATTGTATATAATGGGCAAGACACAGGTAAAAACAGAACTGTCTGGCATGAAACAGGTGGACCAGATGAGGCTGATTGCTTTGGCAAAGACAGAGATAAAAACAAAACATGGCTGAAATAAAACAGGGCCCCATTTCAGAAAGTAAGCTCGGGGTAAATATGTATATACCCTGAGTTTTCGGTTTCAGAAAGCCAGGTAACCCTTACACTGAGTCAATGTACCCCTGCAACTTACTCCGTGAACCAACCCTGCTCAGTAGCAGGGTTTATTGAACTAACCCTGGGTTTGGTCTACATTTTTGCTGAGATCTGGCACAAGGAAAGTGTTAAAAGCGGTGGGATCTTTTCTGGAGGAGCCTGTAGATGTTGGAGCGCAAATACTCCTCAGAAATCTTCGTGAGGAGGGGGTGATTACACCGCAATTAGACGTTTTATCATTTTCCACAACAACATATTTTGAGCGTTACCGTTTTTCGTCACTGTCAATTTGTCTCAATAACACGACTGCACTTCGTTTTTATGCCAACGCCAGCTTTTTGTATAACAAAGGTGATGCAGAAAATCCTTCAAAGGCACTTTATGTCGTGCTGTCCGGAATGTTACTGTTGCACTTAAACTACCCATCATATTGATCACGCACATTTCTTGAAGATTGTCCTCTCTAGCAGTGTGGTTCATGTCCCTGCCTCTCAACAAGTATTTCGGGGTTTGATACCAAACAGAAACTGTGGTTTAGTCCTTTTTTGATGTTATTACCATCAGGTACCAATAGTTTAGGTGTAGTTAAAATTTATTTTAAAACAAATCTTTTACTGCCCGTTGATGCAGTTGGTAGCACTGTTGCCTTGCAGCAAGAAGGTCCTGGGTTCGATTCCCGGCCAGGGGTCTTTCTGCATGGAGTTTGTATGTTCTCCCTGTGCATGCGTGGGTTCTAAACGGGTACTCCGGCTTCCTCCCACAGTCCAAAGACATGCCTGTTAGGTTAATTGGTCACTCTAAATTGCCCTTAGGTGTATGAATGAGTGTGTGCATGGTTGTTTGTGTGTTGCCCTGTGATGGACTGGCGATCTTTACAGGGTGTACCCCGCCTCCCGCCCATAGACTGCTGGAGATAGGCACCAGCTTCCCCAAGACCCACTATGGAATAAGCGGTAGAAAATGACTGACTGACTGACAAATCTTTTAAACAGGAGCTGCCCCCTCACACCTTCGGACAGTAGATCTTTGTGACTTGGACGTTTATAAGTAGCTTGCAATCTGAAAACTGTGGGCAACCCTGCTGTACAGTTTCGTGGTGTTCCCTAGACCCACAAGACTAATAAAAGAAAAATCCCACAGAACTGCATGTATCATTGAAAGCAATAATTTAGTGGGTATCACATTTTGATAATCAAGCATAATCTATGCATATAATTCTGGGTTTCCAGGCATCACTGGATACATACATGACAGTTACATTCACAGCTCCTTCAATAAATAAAGGATATGTTTTTTTTTGTTTTGTTTTATGTTTTATGTTTTGTAATATATTAAACACGCTCAACACGTGTTCACATTGATGCTGTCACCAATGTCACTTGACTATGCTCCACCTCTAAATGAATTAATTTGAGTATGCCTTTTGATGACCACACAGTGTGTTCAAAAATAAATTAAATTTATCTATTTAAATGTATTATTGTTTACTATACAGCCTGATCGTTTTTCCCCCACATGTCCAGGTTGATTGAATTAACTTTTCTCTTTTAATAAATGAAAACATCATATGAAAACTGCTGTTAGCATTTATCAAGCTTGATGACCACACAGTGTGTTCAAAAATAAATTAAATTTATCTATTTAAAATGTATTATCGTTTACTATACAGCCTGATCATTTTTCCTGATTGCTTTTATAGCTTTTCTGGTAACCTTTTCCATGGTTTTAGTTATGTATAAACCTGGAAGTACATTGCCTTTTGCTTTATTGCTGACACACCCACATTTCTCCACAACAGATAACAGATTTACTTTTCTGCCTGCGTATGTATGTATGTATGTATGTATGTATGTAAGTATGTATGTATGTGTGTGTGTGTGTGTGTGTGTTCCTGTCTTGGCAACACAGTGAGAACCATTTTCCCGATTTCACCATCAAATTGAGGACCATTTGTACCAAAGTGAGGACATTTTGCTGGTCCTCACGACCTATTTTGCTAACAGTTAGGTTTAGGACTAAGGTGTGAATTGACTTTAGGTTAAGGTTAGGGTTAGGCATGCTCTGGTAATGGTTAGTTTTAGGGTTATTGTCAGGGTTAGGGCATAGAAAGGGTTGAAAATGACTGAAAATCAATGGAAGTCAATGGGAGTCAACACATGGTCCTCACTACATATAGCAAAGCAAGAGTGTGTGTGTGTGTGTTGTGTGTGTGGTGTGTGTGGTTCCTGTCTTGGGATCACAGTAAAACCATTTTTTCCCCCGATTTCACCATCAAATTGAGGACCTTTTGGTACCAAAGTGAGGACTTTGCTGGTCCTCACGACCTATTTTGCTAAGGTTAGGTTTAGGACTAAGGTGTGAAATGAGTTTGGGTTAAGATTGGGGTTAGGCATGCACTGGTAATGGTAGGTTTAGGGTTATTGTCAGGGTGGGGCATAAAAGGGGTTTAAAATGACTGAAAATGAAAGAGTAAATGGGAAACCAACACATGGTCCTCACTACATATAGCAAAAACAAGAGTGTGTGTGTGTGTGTGTGTGATGCATGTATGTATGTATGTATGTATGTATGTATGTATGTTTGTATATGTCTGTCTGTCTGTCTTTTCAGTTTTTAGGCATTACTTTCTGACTACACCTTTCTATGTTGTCTTGTAACTATACCTTGCACAGCTGTTTCACAGGGAGCTTTAGGTAGGAAAAATATCTCAATTTCAGTTGCATGTCTACTCTTTTTCAAATTAAGTCATGTGCCAACCTTTAACTTCTTACACATCATGTATCGTTATGTGTTAAATATAGCCAGTGAATGCTGTATAGTTCCTTTGGCAAAGGTTAAAAACAACAGCTTATAATTGGACCCTACCTAATTTAACTGGATTTTTATATTTCACATTGATTTGTTGCCATGTCCTCTTTTGTGCCTGCTGGGTTGCCCCTAGACACACAGTTATTACACACACACACACACACACACCAGACACACACACATACACACACAGACACACACTTACTTTATGGTTTTTTTTGGACATGGAATAGGCCTAGTGTCAGGGATTCAACTTTAATTCTCTGTCAAATCACACTCACGCATTGACTTGGTCTCTGCGAGGCCAACACTTGCAATTGTTGCAACAGCAACAGTAATGCTATTTTTTATAAATATGTGCCAATGTTCTCCGTTTGGGGTAAGGAGTTGCGTGGAGTAGGTCTACTCAGGGTATATGCTTTGTACTCGGAGCTTGCTTCCTGAAATGGGGCCCAGAAGTCCAAGGACAAAAACTAACCAAAGGAAATTCTTACTGAGTATAAACTAAAATGCATCATGAACAGAATATAAAAAATAATAAGGAACTAAACCTGATGAATATGTTCCACCTTCTTCTTCTAGAAGGAGAAGGTGGAACATATTTCTTTTAGTTAGAAAATAAATCTGACAATCTTTGGTCATGCCAGTACTGTGCCAGACGTTCACTGACGTTTGACACACCACTCTCTCAAGTAAATGAACTACCTTTATCTCTCGTGCTCTTTCTAGAGCAAACTGTATTTAACAAATATTTTTTCCTATTCAAATATAATCCGACTTTTTCTGCAGATGTTTTGCCTGATCACAGAATTTTCAATTAATGATTGAAAAACGTTAGTGTATCAGATAAAAAAAGTAACTGAGCAGAAATCATTTTTCTAGCAGCTTTTATTGTAGCAACCTTAATCCTATTTGCACAACTAGTATGCTAGGTTTATGACATGTTTTGAACTGTCACGCCCTACGTTTACAGTTTTAAAGTCGGACTCCGTAATTTTCTCTGGTCCCCTCCCCGATTTAACCAGTGACGACATGTTTAGCTGCATGCTGTCATTCAACCGCTGGCTGTCTAGGTGGTGTCCAGAAAACGATGTGGGCTACATTGATAATTGGCGAACATTTTGGGGAAAACCTGGTCTGATGCCGAGAGACGGCATCCATCCCATTTTGGATGGAGCAGCTCTTCTTTCTAGGAATCTGGTCGAATTTTCATAGTTCTCCAAAACGCTGACAACCCAGGGTTCAGACCAGGAAGCAGGGTCGTAGTTTAACACTCCTCTCTGCAGCTTCTGTACTGCTACCCTCCCATTACCCTATTAAGACAGTGTCTCGCCCACGGCCAAAATTGAATAGATTAAAAAATAATCTAAAAAGAGGAAATCAGGAAAATCTCATAAAAATAAACACAACTCAGACTAAAAATAAAAATAAAACAACATGTGGCTTAACTGAACATAAGATCTCTCTCTCTTCAAAGACTTTGCTAGTTAGTGACCTGATTTGTGACAATCATGATTTATTTTGCCTCACAGAAACCTGGCTGCAGCAAGAGGATTATGTTACTTATAAATGAGTCAACTCCTACTAATTATTTAAATTTTCACTTCCCTCGAAAAAACTGGGCGAGGAGGGAGTAGCAACCATCTTTCAGTCCGATTTATTGATTCGTCCCAGACCAGTCAATAGCTACAACTCTTTTGAATATTTAATCCTTAGTTTTCTCATCCAAATTGCAAAGCCCTAAAACCACTTCTGTTGTTGTTTTTGTACCGTCCACCAGGCCCTTACTCTCAATTTTTAGATCATTTTTTCAGACCTTTTATCTGATTTAGTGTTAAATACAAATAAGGTTATTATAGTGGGGGGTTTTTTAACATTTATGTGACACGAAAAGTGATAGCCTAAATATAGGCCTTTAATGCTATCTTAGACTCAATTGGCTTTGCTCAAAACTTAAACAAACCTACCCACCTTTGTCTTCATTCTCTGGACCTTGTGCTGACATATGGCATTGAGTGAAAAGACAAACAAATTTTCCTCATAACCCTGTCCTGTCTGACCCCCTTTTTTAAAAACCTTTGAATTTAACTTAACTGAGTACTCCACACCTGAAAGAAATGTCATTATACTAGATCATTATCAGACAATGCTGTAACAACCATTAAAGATCTGTTCCCAATTCAGAGCTGCGTACTTTTAACACAATGTTAAAAAATTGGAGAGAAAGTGGCACTCTACAAACTAGAGGGATTCCTACTTAATCTGGAAAAAATAGCTACTGTTGTTTTAAAAAAAGACACTTCCCAGCCAGAACAGCTTATTTCTCATCATTAAAAAAAGAACAGAATAATCCTAGGTTCTCTTTAGTACAGTTTTCTAAACTTACACAGGCCATAGCTCTGTTGAGCCATCCATTCCCTTAGCTCTCAGCAGTCATGGTTTATGGGATTTTTTTTAAAAAAAATTGATTCTATTAAAAAAAAAATCTTTGACATACTCCCGAAGATGATTCCTTCATCCTCAGCAAGTGGAAAAAAATTGGAAAAAACTGTGACCCGATTTGTGTTTGGACTGTTTTGATCCTGTGGAGCTTCCTGAGTTATCAGAAATATTAGCTTCATCTAAACCTTCAACTTGTATGTAAGCCCCAAACCCCAAACAAATTTTTTTAAGGAAGTGTTCCCTCTGATTACCAGCCCAGTTTTAGATATGATTAATCTATCCTTAGTAAATGGATATGTACCACAAGCTTTTAAGGTAGCTATAATTAAACCTTTACTTAAGAAACCTTCGCATGATCAAGATGACTTGAAAAATTACAGACCTATATCCAATCTTTCATTCTTATCTAAAGTTCTTGAGAAAATAGTTGCTAATCAAACGTGTGAGCATTTACACAGCAATGACCTGTTTGAAGAGTTTCAGTCAGGCTTCAGAGCTCATCCTAGCACTGAAACAGCTCTGCTGAAAGTCCCTAATGATATTCTTATGGCCTCAGATAATGGACTTGTGTCTGTACTTGTCCTTTTAGATATCAGTGCTGCCTTTGATACAGTTGATCACAGTATTCTCTTGGAAAGGCTGGAATGTTCTGTAGGGATCAGGGGAACAGCGCTAGGCTGGTTTAAATCTTATTTGTCTGACAGAGTCCAGTTTGTTCATGTAAATGATAAATCATCTTTAAACTCCAGGGTTAATTGTGGAGTACCACAGGGTTCAGTACTTGGGCCAATTCCCTTTACTATATATATTACTATATATATGCTTCCAATAGGTAAAATAATCAGGCAGCATAGGATACATTTACTGTTAAGCTGATGAAACTTAGCTTTACTTATCCATAAATCCTGATGAGCCCAACCAGTTAGATAGACTACAAGCATGTCTTGAAGACATAAAAACTTGGATGACTTTAAATTTTCCTCTTCTAAATTCAGACAAGACAGAATTTGTTGTCTTTGGATCAGAGTCTTTAAAGAAGAAACTGCTTAGTCGATCACTTAACCTGGATGGCATTAAATTGACCTCCAGTAATAAGGTAAAAAAACCTTGGTGTTATTTTTGACCAGGACATGTCATTTAAATCCCATATTAAACAGGTTTCTAGGATTTCCTTCTTTCACCTCCGGAACATTGCCAAAATTAGAAATATCCTATCCAGGAGTGACGCTGAAAAACTAGTCCATGCATTTGTTACTTCAAGACTGGACTACTGTAATTCTTTACTATCAGGATGTTCATAAAATGCAGTTAAAAGCCTTCAGCTGATTCAAAATGCTGCAGCAAGAGTTCTGATGACAATTAAAAAGAGAGATCATATTTCTCCTATTCTAGCTTCCCTTAACTGGCTCCCTGTTAAATCCAGAATAGAACTTAAAATTCTTCTTCTCACATATAAAGCCCTTAATGATTAAGCTCCATCATACATCAGAGATCTGATTGTTCCATATATTCCTAACAGAGCACTTCGTTCTCAGACTACAGGTTTACTGGTGGTTCCTAGAGTCTCTAGAAGTAGAATGGGAGGCAGATCCTTTAGTAATCAGGCTCCTCTCCTGTGGAACCAGCTCCCAGTTTTAGTCTGTGAGGCAGACACCCTGTCCACTTTTAAGGCTAGGCTTAAAACTCTCCTTTTTGATAAAGCTTATAGTTAGAGTGGCTTAGGTTATCCTGAGCTATCTCTGTAGTTATGCTGCTATAGGCTTAGGCTGCTGGAGGACATAATGACCACTTTCACCCTCTTCGCTACTTTCTCACACTACTCTTCAATTTTGTATTATTTGCTGTTATTTCAGCTTTTAACTTTGTTCTCTCTCTTCTCTCTTCCTAGAAGCTACACCTGGCCTGACTCTGTGTCTACCTGTGACAACTTTCTGGAGAGGGGCATCGTCCGAGCTTCTGCTGGCAACAACTTGGTGCTCACCCTCTACCGATGATCCACATGGCCCTGTCTTTCAGTGTTTAACCCTTTCTCTCTCCTAGACATAGCAATTGACTGAGCTTTTACTGTAACTAATTATATGTGCTCTCTTTCAGACTCTAACCTTGAAAACTGGCTCAGAGTTTATCTGTTCCTTCTTTCTAGATAAAATGACTAAAGGAGCTACATCCATTAACATTTACTTTTCCTTCCCATAGAAAGTACTCCTGAATCAGTGCTTCTGTGTTCTTTTTGTGTCTCTGCTCTGTTCTCTCAAACCCCCAGTCAGTCGTAGCAGATGGCCACTCACACTGAACCTGGTTCTGCTGGAGGTTTCTTGCTGTTAAAAGGGAGTTTTTTCCTCTCCACTGTTGCTACATGCATGCTCAGTATGAGGGATTGCTGCAAAGTCAACGTCAGTGACTGTCCACTGTCTCAAATACTCATCCAGGAGGAGTGACTGCTACAAGTCTCTGACTCGATGCAATCTGCTGGGTTTCCTTAGATAAAAAAACTTTTTATCCAATTTTAATAAATAACTGAATCTGACTGCACTGTTCAATGGTTAGGATTAATTGTAATGTATGTACCTGAGTTTTGTAAAGTGCCTTGAGACAACATGTGTTGTGAATTGGAGAATATATGGAGACATATGATCTCTCTTTTTAATTTTCAGAAATACGATCTCTCTTTTTAATTTTCATCAGAACTCTTGCTGCAGCATTTTGAATCAGCTGAAGGCTTTTAACTGCATTTCCAGGCCTGCTGTAATTTACTACAGCGGTGAATGATAAAAACTGTAATTCAACAATAGTAGAATTCCAGCAGCCCTTAGGTAGTTGATGTAATTTCTGCTCCCGTTCATCCTTTTTCTTCAAACAACTGCCTCACCAAAATACTTTATATAAGACCCATGCTGTGGTTGTGTAAAATATATCAGCGGTAAATGAAAATAGTTGAAAGTCTAAGTTTTCTCCACATGCGTAATTGGTGCTTTTAACTTGTTACGATTTATCTGCACAACAGTGTCCTTGTAACTATCACAACTACATTTTCTGTGACAAAACTCTTGCTCCCTAAATGTGTCCACAGCTAGTTTTCCCACAACGTGTCATGTGGTCTTGAAAGTCTTTTCAACCTAATGCTACACATAATGAAAAGAGCTCAGTTATTGAGATAAACATCAGTGGCTGCTGCAGTTGACTATCATAGGTTAACATGCAGGAGGAGTGCTGGGAGAGAGAGGTCCTCTACATAATTTAAGAAAACAATCTTTGGATATCAGAAGATGTTTTGTACACTTGACACATAAAAAATAAAAATGGTTGTAAAACAACACATTTTCTTACCTGAGAAATTTTATGCCTACAAACACCCATATTTTACCTCCATCGTCTGGCTACCGATTATCTGTTGTTTCCCTGGTAGGAACCTTTTTGTGTCCTCATCCCGCAGATTTAGTTTGTTTCTTCCTTTGAAGACAACATTTCAGTTGTGTCTTAATCTTTAGGCAAACAGAGTGACTGTTTTTGGTGTGCAAGGAGAAGTCTTTCTCTCTTCATCTGTTTACTTTCTGCACTGCAGTGTCTTTGAAGAAAGTCAATATGCTCATGCCATCTTATTTTGTGTTGCCAATAAATGTCCATTGGACGTCTCTTGTCAAGAAAATCCAGTTTCTGTTTACAACAATAGGTGTCCATGCATTTCTGTTTTAGACTTTTGCATTATCAGTTCATAGTAGGTCAATTCTGTTTTATAAGGTCCTGCCTCCAGTGGTTCTCTGTGTTAAAATTTTGAGATGGTGGAAGGGCCTATTGGGAATTGCTAAATGTTAATCTGTTGTCTGTGTTCAGTTTGCAGAGAAATATGTAAATGTTTTCAGTCTTCATCTCTTTGGGGGAAAAGCTGTGATCATTAATGGCTACAAACATGTAAAAGAGGCACTTGTTGATAAAGGAGAAGACTTCATGGATCGCCCCACCATTCCTTTGTTTTCTGAGGTTTTCAAAAATAAAGGTGTTATTTGTTTACGTTGTAGATCGTTTTTTTTGAAAAAAAAATCAAAATGTTTAGTTGGTGTGGATATGGCTGTAGTGTTATGCATGTTACTTTCTGAAAAAAAGGTATTGTGATGTCGAATGGTTACCCGTGGAAAGTACAGAGACGGTTTGCTCTTCATACACTGAGGAACTTTGGTCTGGGAAAGAAGACTATGGAGCGATACATCCAGCAGGAGTGCCAGTATTTTACTGAAGCTTTTGCTGATCACCAAGGTATAAAATAAACAACCAAATTGGATTGTTTTAAATGTTACCAAAGAGCATGCTGTCCTTGATTCTTGCTATAGTCTTTGTTTTTCTTGTTATGTAATTGCTGTTGTTATGTCATTACTGCAGACTATACAATTTTTCCTGTGTTTCATGGTGCTTTATTTATTTTGACAAATTGACTGTATTCAGTCTGCATTCTGTTCTTATTTGAAAGGCGAGCCTTTTTCTGGTCATGCACTGATTAACAACGCTGTGTCCAACATCATCTGCTGTTTGGTCTTTGGGAATCGATTTGAGTACAATGACAAGCAGTACCAGACTATTCTACAGAACCTCAATGAGATTGTGCGATTACAGGGAGGTTTGTGGCTGCAGGTAAGTCATCTTTCTAACAAAATATTGCACACTATGGATGCAGTCAACTGCAAAAGTTATAGTTTCTACTGTCCATTGTTGTATGACTGTAGATCCAAAAGCAGCTCCAGATGTATTTTACTGTTTATACAGCAAATCTATATTTGTCTGAAGTTCGTAAAGGTGTCAATAGAAAACTTCTACAGTTTTTCAGATCATGTTTACGACCAGTTCATACACATAATATTAGTATCACACTTACTTCTTGCCTTTTAGATGATATTTTATCTTTTCTGGTCTTCAGATATACAACATGATTCCCTCTGTGATGAAGTGCCTGCCTGGACCTCATAAGAAAATATTCATCCTCCTAAAAAACATAATTGACTTTCTAGAAATCCGGATCAAAGAACACAAAGAGAATCTTGACCCCTCATCTCCAAGAGACTATATCGACTCCTTCCTGATAGAAATGGGAGATGTAAGCATTTGGTTCTTTTATAAATTACATGATAAATGCAATGTCTTGGTTATGTTGTGTTTTTAATAAATGAGACTTTTAAGTTTATAGGACGTATATCATTATTTTGACAACTTTTCCTTTTCATTCATGGGCTTATAGTCTCATGATTGTCACAATTGATTGATTGTAACAAAATGAAAGGAAGGAAGGAAGGATGGAGGGAGGGAGGGAAGGAAGGAAGGAAGGAAGGAAGGAAACATTGTGTGCATCTTGCTAGCTATACGTAAGATGAACATAGAAACATATTGAAGGAAATATTATTTTGAATAAGGACCAACAACCTTTCAGACTTGGCCGTTAGCGGTTTCAGCTAACAAAAAGGAAATTTGAACTTGCTACCTCTGCTTTAAAGTCACAAATGTATCTTTAATATAACATTGATAAAAGGATTAAAATGCATAATCCGGAGAGTCTGTTAAACTCCACCAGGTGTAACGATGGACCTGTGTGCTTTGGTCAGACAGAAATACCACCAATATGTTTGGTTTTTGTGTGAAATAAAGGATGAATATGTGAACCAGCACCTCCTGACCACTGTTAGGTATGGGGGAAGATCTGTGATGCTGTGGGTCTATTTCTATTCCTGGTTAGAGTGCATGGTAGCATTAACTCTTTGAAATAACGAGATTTCAGATAAAATCTGGTGGCATTTTAATATTGATGGTATTGCCACAGTCTCTGGAGAAAGTAAACAGTGTTCAGTGCATCATTTTTATACTATGTAATATTAAGGAGTTGTGTATTTTCAGATAAACGTGTGTGTCTTGGAGAGCAGCTGGCAAGGATGGAGTTATTCCTTTTCTTCATGAGGTTTAAGTTCTCACCTCCTCCAGGAGAGCAGTCCAGTCTGGAGTACAAACTGGGAGCCACTCATTGTCCTAAACCTTACCGCCTCTGCGCCGTACCACAATAAACCAAAAAACTGCTGACAGCGCTCTCTGTGTCCATTCCACTGTCTCTGAAATTAAAGATCTCTGTGGCAGCTGTCTCTTAAAACTTGTTGGTATTATAAACTTCTACACAGGTGCAACAGGGCAGACAATATCGACCACCGAGCCCATAACTTGGTACTTTAAACTTCTAAATATAGTTTATCATTCATAATATGGTAGCTGTTGACTGAGAATATCATTGAATTTTATGAAAAAGATTTTCTGCAAACATCAAAGACATTTTATTTTCCCTATACAAAACAAAGCAGGTGATGTATTTACATGAGGAGTTATAATAGATTACTCAAAGGACCAAAGAAACAGCTTTGAAAGTTGTAGTCTTGTCTTTTGTCGTAGTTTGTAGTCTTCAGAAGGAAATTAAAAAGTTTGAGATAAGATAAACCTTATCTACCACTGGGAGAAATGTCACTGATACCTGCGCAGTGGGGCAAACGTAAAGCCATGACAGAGTTCAATGAAAGTACTCTAATCAGTATATGAAAAAGAAAATAGAGCATTATAAATTTTCAATAGTATTCATACCCCTTAAACTTCTCCACATGTTGTCAGATTACAGCTGTAAACTGTAGTGTATTTTTGTCCCAGTCCACTGGTGTTTATGTGGTTTATTTAGCAGATTATTTAGCAGATTATTTAGCAGATTACTTTTGGTTGTTGATTGTAAGTAATAGTGTTCCGTACTCAATTTATTCCATTATTTTGGGTTTTTTAATTCTTTCTTATGTTCTGGACTTTGTTTTGTGTCTTTCTCAGGTTCTCCCTCAGCTGTACTGTATTCTCCTGACCAGTCCCCACCTGGTTCTCATGCCACTCACCAGTCTTTCCAGTAGTTTTTTGTTTTTTTTACCGTGTCCTGTCCGGCAGAGTAGCGCTCAGAACTGCTGTCTGAGTGCCAAGAAAAAGCCCAACAGATTTACTTTTAAAAGAGGAGTATTACAGCTAACACTTTAAAGCTCTGCTTGATATTTATAAAAGATATTTATTAGAAACTGCTTTGGGATTATGTCAATTGTTACGGAGACAGAAGTGAAAAACAAAAAAACAAGATGCGCAAAAGAGATAAAAGGAAAAGGGGAGAGAAGGAGAAAAGAATAGAGGAAAGAAAGAAAGATGAAGAGAATACAATCTAACACCCTGCTTGCTTCTACACCTGCAGAAACGTTCATTTTACCAGTTTTTTATCGAAACATGCACGGTACTTATCAATGCATGCTGTATTTAGTGCTAAATGAGGCTCAATATAGAACATTTGTATCTTTTAACACCTGAATCTAAACACCTGTGGGTCTGAGTGTGAGCATGCTTGTGTATACAAGGTTTGTCCATAGAATATGCAAAAAATATGCAGATCCAGCCATGGACCAGCCTGGGACATATCACTCCCCAAGCAGAGGCCCGACAGAGCCCAGGGGTCCAGGCCCCGGCAAGCAGCCACCAGTAGTGAGCCAGGACACACCAAAGCACCCAGCCCCGGATACCGAGTACCACAAGTACACCGGCGGGCAGAGACACCAACCACCGGCAGGTAGTGTGGCGGGGGAGGTAGTAAAGTTTATAGGACGTATATCATTGTTTTGACAACTTTTCATTTTCATTCATGGGCTTATAGTCTCATGATTGTCATTTTACTTTCTTTCATTTTACCTGACACAAAAAACAGGCACACACAGTCACAATCACACATTCCCACCCTCATGCGTACACATAAAAACACTCACACCCACGCACCCAGCAACAACAGACGTCGTACACTCACTCACACTCATACATACATACCCATACATAGTCTATACTCCCATGTCCAGGTGCCGATACCCAAAAGGGGCAACCAGCCACCGGACCCAGGAGGTGGTCCCTTTCCCTCCGGGGGTGGAGACAGGCAGACCACCCCAGCACCTTAACTGGGTCCAGGCTAGCCTGGGCTCGTGCCTGAACCTGAGCGACCCCAGCCTGGACCCCGCCCCGACCCCAGTTCCCAACGACCCCCATCCTCATCCGGAGAGGGTTGCCATGTACAAAAGAGGGGTCTGCATGGTCCAAAGTAGCCCGCCAACCAAAGCCGCCACAGAATAAAATAGTCCCAACCCCCCAATGAATTCCGATCCCAACCCCATGAGCGCCCCACGCCCAAAGAACCCCGACTTGAATTTCCCCACAGTGCCACCCCCAACCAGGTCACAGATATTGAGCACATGCCCCTGAACCCAAAGCCATGAATCCCCTCCCCACAGCACTTGGGCACACCCCCACAGGTGAGCCTCATCCCCAAAAAGCCAACGAAGCAACACACGCACAGCGCAAGCTCCACACACAGCCCCGTTCCAAGCACCCCCGCCACGTCCCGGCCCCACCACACAGCGTTACCGCGACCACAAGGCAAGGGCCCCCCGCAACGCTACCCAGCCCCCGCCCACAGGTGCAACAGGGCAGACAATATCGACCACCGAGCCCATAACAGAACCCCAACCCCACACCAAGATGGGACAAACTCACCCGGCCAGAGGTCCCTGGCCAGCAGCAAGCACTTGGGGCCGGCGTCCCCCACCACACCTCACAACCACACAGACACACCACATCACTGCCATTGCAATGATAGCCCAGGTAGAAACATTATCCAGCTCAGCCCTACAACCGGTGACCCCACATATAAGAACATGAAATAAAAAGAGCTCAAAATGAAAAACAGGGTTAAAAAGTAAAAGTCACTGAAATACATAAAGTAGCTTTACAAAATAAAAGTGTCACAAAATCAAACTGCATTATGAAATAAATAAATATTTAAGTAAATTAAATAAATCTTGAAATGAATTAAATAAAATAAGATGAAAATTTCTTTTAACATAATTATTTTGTTTTATTTCATGGGGATATTTATTTATTTCATGGAACATTTATTAATAATTTATCAATAGGAGTATTTATTTATTTATTTAATTTTGAATGAAACGGCTCTCCATACAGGAGGAGGGAGCAGGCAGAGAGCTGCTGCCCGTAATCAGACTGCCTATATCGGACCAAACAGGAGGACGAACCCGCTGAATCTGCGGAGCACGAATATGCAATATTTAACCTAAAACTAACTTCGAAGGTCAAAAGTCCGCGGTTTTGCGCTTTTACGTCCTTGTCCTCGTTGTTGCCATGGCTGAGACAAAAACGTTTTCATAAAGCCCAAAATTGTAACTTCTTCAGGCAAAGTTTGGAGCTTCACCATCCAGACAGCAGCGTCTCTCCTCTCTGCTTCTCCTGCCACACCCCCTGACATCAGAACCCCAGCCTTATTTAATAAGTTCTGGCTGGGCTGTGGTCCAGATAATTATCCCTGTGGATCATTTTAGACACAAAAACATAAATAAGACATTCTTGCATATACATTATTACAAACGTAATTAGTAGGCCTATTTAGTTTATGTTTTGGTTTTTTGTTTATTTCTTATCATTTCACGCAGATTACTTTAATGTGACAATGTAACAGTAGCATTTATAGCAGCACAGCACTCATGGCTGGAGGCGGGGCTTCAGTCGCCATAACTTCAGCTGTCGGCGGCCAGTGGAACACAACAGTTACCGTACCGAGGGGAGCGAAACCGAGTGGTGCAGAGCAGCGTCGGCTAAAACGAGCCAGTGGAAAAGGGGCATAAATCCCTAATAATCGGCCGCAGTTGAAGGAGACGACATGCAGTCAATCTTACCTGTTCTCGGCTTGGATTGGATAGACAGCAGGAGTCTTTTCATATTTGTGTTTGTTTTTCTGGTGCTGACCGACGTTTTGAAGAACAGAGTGCCAAGAAACTTTCCTCCCGGACCCTGGTCCCTTCCTTTTATTGGAGATCTTCATCGCATTGATCCTTCTCGGATGCACTTGCAGTTTTCTGAGGTAGACAATGAAAACAAAACAGGGCTCACTGTAAAGTAAAATGAAGAGTCTGGTGCTCAGAAACATTTTCATCTTTATTTGACCTCATTGAGAATGCTAATTTGCTTTTTCTGTGAAATATGAAACCGCACCTCGTATAGGCGTAAGGGGGGGGGGGGGTTACGTGTGTCCCCCAATACTGGAGACTGGTGCTGCATTTGTCCCCCCAAAAATTATACCGCGGAGGAGAACAATACTTGATTTTGAAATCTTTACCTAACGTGCTTTTGTTTTGAAAGGGCATCGCAGCGTGATGTCACTGACTCGCCCCTCTCTCACCTGCTCTGTGTTTGGGAAGCGGGGCAGACGCGGGTTTCTGCGGTATCAGGTACAGTCTGATCAGACCTCTGAATGAGCTAAAACTGTTTGTAGGGAAAGTTGTCATGAATATGGCTGGTTTATAACGTCTTGTTGTTGGTTAACATTAATATTTAGAAACCAAATCGTTTAAGTTAAGTCATCTTAAACCTGGGATGGGCCCCCGTCCATTATTGAACTGCCAACTTTGTCAGGCTTCCCAAGTGACATCCACACCATCCAAAAAGTTTTGTCATCTTATTTCAGCAAAATGCCACCACAAAAGAAAAGTCTTTAACAACACAGGACTTACTTTTTCTTAAAAAGAGTAACGTCAGTGAGTAACGGTTACACATCAGGAGGTCAGCACCTAATTATACTCGGCTATTTATCATGTCTGACATTATATTAGATATCATGTGCAATAATGTGTTATCAGAAAAATGATAGTACAGAGGCAGTGAGGCAGTTGAAGCAATCAAAGGTGTAGAAACAGAGGAAGCTCAAGTGAGGGCTTAAATGATAAGTGAAAAAAATATTATTAGAGCCAGGAGGTCGTCCCGAGCAGGCACAGAAATCAGGCGGGCGACCAGAAGGTCGTCCCGAGCAGGCACAGAGTTCAGGCGGGCGACCAGGAGGTCGTCCCGAGCAGGCACAGAGTTCAGGCGGGCGACCAGGAGGTCGTCCCGAGCAGGCACAGAGTTCAGGCGGGCGACCAGGAGGTCGTCCCAAGCAGGCACAGAGTTCAGGCGGGCGACCAGGAGGTCGTCCCGAGCAGGCACAGAGTTCAGGCGGGCGACCGTGAATGCCTGGCGAACCCTCCGAGGCCGAAGCAGAGCCTGGCGAACCCTCCGAGGCGGAAGCAGAGCCTGGCGAACCCTCCGAGGCCGAAGCAGAGCCTGGCGAACCCTCCGAGGCCGAAGCAGAGCCTGGCGAACCCTCCGAGGCCGAAGCAGAGCCTGGCGAACCCTCCGAGGCCGAAGCAGAGCCTGGCGAACCCTCACCTCTGGGTTCAGAAGCCAGAACGAGGACAAACTGTTCCTTGAAGTCCCCAGAGACAGGATCCGGCGGTACTTCCTCCTCGAACCCCTCGTCTAGGGGCTCCGAGGCCAGAACGAGGACAAACTGTCCTTTGAAGTCCCCAGAGACAGGATCCGGCGGTTCTTCGTCCTCGTACCCCTCGTCGCAGGGTTCAGAGGCCAGAACGAGGACCAGTTTCCCACTGAACCCCTGGAGGCAAGGAGCTGAGGCGTCGCAGAGACCCTCAGTGGCGTGAGCAGGGGCTGAGGCGTCGCCGAGACCCTCAGTGGCGTGAGCAGGGGCTGAGGCGTAGCCGAGACCCTCAGTGGCGTGCGCAGGGGCTGAGGCGTCGCCGAGACCCTCAGTGGCGTGAGCAGGGGCTGAGGCGTCGCCGAGACCCTCAGTGGCGTGAGCAGGGGCTGAGGCGTCGCCGAGACCCTCAGTGGCGTGAGCAGGGGCTGAGGCGTCGCCGAGACCCTCAGTGACGTGCGCAGGGGCTGAGGCGTCGCCGAGACCCTCAGTGGCGTGCGCAGGGGCTGAGGCGTCCCTCTTACGACATCCTCTGCGGCGTGTGGAGGAGGTTGAGGCAGACTTCAGGTTAGGCTGTGGTGAGTCAGGCTGTGGTGAGTCAGGCCTGGCAGAGACAGGCTGTGGTGTGTCAGGCCTGGCAGAGACAGGCTGTGGTGTGTCAGGGTGTGGAGTGTCAGGCCTGGCAAAGACAGGCTGTGGTGTGTCAGGGTGTGGAGTGTCAGGCCTGGCAGAGACAGGCTGTGGTGTGTCAGGGTGTGGAGTGTCAGGCCTGGCAGAGACAGGCTGTGGTGTGTCAGGGTGTGGAGTGTCAGGCCTGGCAGAGACAGGCTGTGGTGTGTCAGGGTGTGGAGTGTCAGGCCTGGCAGAGACAGGCTGTGGTGGGGTCAGGGTGTGGAGTGTCAGGCCTGGCAAAGACAGGCTGTGGTGTGTCAGGGTGTGGAGTGTCAGGCCTGGCAGAGACAGGCTGTGGTGTGTCAGGGTGTGGAGTGTCAGGCCTGGCAGAGACAGGCTGTGGTGTGTCAGGGTGTGGAGTGTCAGGCCTGGCAAAGACAGGCTGTGGTGTGTCAGGGTGTGGAGTGTCAGGCCTGGCAGAGACAGGCTGTGGTGTGTCAGGGTGTGGAGTGTCAGGCCTGGCAGAGACAGGCTGTGGTGTGTCAGGGTGTGGAGTGTCAGGCCTGGTAGAGACAGGCTGTGGTGTGTCAGGGTGTGGAGTGTCAGGCCTGGCAGAGACAGGCTGTGGTGTGTCAGGGTGTGGAGTGTCAGGCCTGGCAGAGACAGGCTGTGGTGTGTCAGGGTGTGGAGTGTCAGGCCTGGCAGAGACAGGCTGTGGTGTGTCAGGGTTGAGTTCCGTGAGCACCCCCCAGAGAAAACTGAGAAGGTGCTCAGGACCTGGAAATGGAGGTAGCCCGCCCTCCGAAAGCTCGACCGCGCTCTGGAGACCTGCCGTGGATTGCTCTGCAGCAGCAGCAGCAGCTTCCTGGAGTCCTTGCGTGGACTGCTCTGCAGCAGCAGCAGCAGCAGCTCCCTGGAGTCCTTGCGTGGACTGGCTTCACTGCCGGACCAGAGTGCGCAGCCAGGGGAGCAGGCAGAGAACGGCGACGAAGGGGACCCGTCCCCGGGCATGGAATCGCCAACCCGGACCCATCATAAGCCGACTGCGGCACCGACAGCCCTGCAGAACGGCGCAGCGTCCTCTCCGCCTCCCGAGACAGGAAAGTAAAGAGGTCCACCGCACCGCGGCCAGACCCAGGACCAGCAGGTGCGAGCTCCATCTCTTCCAGCAGAAGTGGAGAGGGCACAACCTCCAGATCGGTCGGCAGACATTTCATCGCCTCCTCCATCTCCTGCCGGACCCATCGGTCCCTGGCGCTCTCCTGCCTACTGTCCGCGAGTTCCATTGTTGGCGGATTCATTCTGTTATGATCTGTGGAACGGAGGAACCCAGAAAACAGACGAGGAGGCAGCGTGACGGTAAATGAAAAGTTTATCAACAAAAACTCACTCTCAAAGAGGCAGAAACAAAACAGAAGCAGGCTGGCTTGACAGGCATGGCATGGTCCACAAAACAAGACATGAATGGAGACACACAATGAATCCGCAATGACTAACAGAACAGGTGTGTATATATGGAGTGACAACTAGGTGGAGCAAGACAGATTGACAAGGTGCAGGTGAACCGGATAAAGATGATTAACAGAACAGAAACTCTTGAATATAAACAAAAACTAAAGCATGACCAGAACCAAAAACCAAACTAGACAAAACATGAACAAGACTAAAACATAACCAGAAAAATAATAAACAAAGCATGATTCAAAAACTGTGAGAAATATAAGAAAAACCCAGAAAAACAAACAGAAACATGATTCAAAACCTTAACTGTGAAAAACATAAAGAAAAAACCAGAAATCAAAAACCAAACAACCCCAAATCATAACACCTTTATGCTCAGGAGTGGTACCTTAGACATGCATCTCTGAAGCTATTTTGTATGTTTAGGAGCAGCAATCCAGCAGCACAAAAAGAAAAAGTAGAGGATAGTTCAGGTCAGGAGGTGAGGTCTTAAAATGAATCAGTGAACACTTAATTTCAGGGTGAGGTTATGGTATTAACAGATTAGACTTTATAAGCCTAAACACATCTTTAAATCAGTTGTTGAAAATCTTTATGTATAAGAAAAGCCTGAACAGGTGTTGCTTTTTTATCTTAGTCCTGATTCTGTATATTACCTTTGAAATGTCGTAAAGTCATGCAGGGACATCAAAGGTTTGAGGCATTTTTGACCAATAAAACATGTTAAACCATTAACGCATCTGTAAGGTTTCCAATATAATATATATCAATTGGAATCTCGTCTTATTTACTTTGAAATAATAAAAATAACATGAAGATCCGAATATGAAAGGGAATACAAAAAGTTCCATCAAGTCTCTTTAGGCATTATGTTAAAAAGTAGGATCACCCTCTTTAAGTGTCAAGTTCTGGGAGGAGTTGATGCAAATATTGTTATTGAACACGTGCAATGTGCGTCACAAAAGCTGTAAATAATTGCGCTCATTGTTTGTCGCTGTTTTGCGCGTCCCAAAGACAGCCGCTATTCGCAACAGCACTGCGCCCAGATGGCAAGTATGATCGCTCGATCCTGCACCGCTCTGAGTCCTCAGGTTTGGCTCCATCCACATCAGAGCTGCGAGAAGAGACAGAAACTACAACACAGAGAAGCAGAGAGTGAACACTGCGTGATCAGGGGGATGGGAATAGATCTGTGACTGAAGGCAGAGGCAAGATGAATGTATCCTCGGTTGATAACTGTTTTAAATATACATCCCAAGTGTACATATTATCCATCCTTATTGATTGATTTATTTATATTATCTTTGTGTCCTTTATTTTGTATATTTATGTTTTATATTTGCCCTACTATGCTGGGCGCGCACAAATCTGCTCTCCATCAGAGCAGTGGGCATACTTGCCAGCAGAGCAGCACTGGATCTGTTCGCTATGGGAAAACGCGCAGTTCCGCTGATCCTGCGGTTCCTGGATGGGGTGCGGGAGGAACAGTGACCCGATCCAGAGGCTATGCTGCGTCCAGCTGCTGATTGTTTTCCTTCTGTTCTGTCCTGCACCTCTGGTCTGTTACAGTTTGTTAACCTTGGGCGTCATTCGCAGGAGCAGGTCTGCAATCTCAGCCAGCGCTCTGACGAGATACTTTCTCCTTTCCATGAATCAGATGCTTTATGTTTGTGGTCCGGGCGGACCCAGTGAGGCAAAGACTACACCCTGCTTCACCTTTATGGTAGACGTGAAAAATTTTTTTTTTTCAATGCTGCGCTGCATGAGAGAGATAAACACAGTGGGTAAAACACATAAATACAGTCTGACCTATTAAAGAGGGAACAGGAAGAAGGACTACCCTGGACTAAAGCCGCCAATATATCAAGACCCTAAAAACGCCCCTTAAGTCTACACCAACATTGTGTGACAAAATTGAGTATGTGCGACGCAAAAGAAACAATTTCGATCCAGTGATACTGAAGGCTATTTAGCCTTTGGAACTCAGTTTTCGAGCTTCTGTGCTTTTTTCCCTCTCGTTCACTTTTAGTGCCAGTTATTATCACCGTTTAACTATGCCTCTAATCCCCTCCCATTTAAACATATTTGAGACCAGCTTTAAAATGAGAAAGACATACATAGAGAAAATAAATGCAAGCCACCAGCCACCATCTGTGCTCCCACTTACCTTCAGAACTCACATAAATACCTAAAATCTGAATGCCAGCTACTTATATGCATTGTAAATATACAAAACTGACACAGTACAGTATGATGTACAAAAGATTACATTCGCATGGATGTAATTTAAACAACCACAGCGCCTTCCATTTTTGTCAGGTGAAAGGAAAACATTTTTTCTAACTTTTTTAGAATCATAAATCTGAAAATAGTGGTGTGCATTTGTATTCATTTATATACTAATGCTATTCGCTATATAACTTAAGCACAATCGGCCTCTGTTAATGAAAACTTTTAAGCCATTCAAGGTATTCCTATTGGAGATTTTTTGCAGGCCAGTAACAGCACACGTGGGAACACAACTCCCCATTTAACTGGGTGGAATACTGGCCCAGAGCATAAAACAAAATTGTCCCGTTTTTTTTATTTCCTGGCCTTTGTGTTGAATAATCTGCTCATTCTTTGTGCTCAGTTTGCAGAAAAATATGGGAACATTTTCAGCCTTCGCCTCTTTGGTGGAAGGATTGTCATCATTAATGGCTACAAGCTTGTAAGGGAGGCTCTGGTCCAACAAGGAGAAAACTTCGTAGATCGTCCCAGCATCCCACTGTTTGAAGAATTAGTCGGGAATAAAGGTGTTATTCATTAAATTGTGTGTCCTAAGTTGCAATTTGGAGTTTTTGTTATTGATAAAAAAGTGTCTATTTTCACACAAGAAATATAGCATATGGATGTTGCTTAGTACAATTCCCAATTACATTCAATGTAAATTTTTTTTTTTTCTTTTTTGTTTCAAAAGGTCTTGTAGGTTCCAGTGGTTATCCATGGAAGACACATAGGAGATTTGCTCTTCAAACACTCAGAAACTTTGGTCTGGGAAAGAAAACCCTGGAGCAATCCATCCAGCAAGAGTGCCAGTACCTCATAGAGGCTTTCACTGATCATAAAGGCAAAAAATATATAAATCTAAATATAA
The DNA here is from genome assembly GCA_036173005.1 of Crenichthys baileyi. Taxonomy (NCBI): domain Eukaryota; kingdom Metazoa; phylum Chordata; class Actinopteri; order Cyprinodontiformes; family Goodeidae; genus Crenichthys; species Crenichthys baileyi. Next base: position 439,488 of record JAHHUM010000306.1, on the reverse strand, counting down.
ATCTAAATATATATATATAATAATATATTATATATATTATATATATATATATAATATATATTATATATTTTAATATATATATATATATATTATTATATAATATATAATTTAATATATATATATAATTTTATATATATATATTAAATGTATAATTATATTGTAATATGTATATATATGATAAATGTTATATTATATATGTATTATATTATATATTAATATATATATATATATATATATATATATATATATGATTTAATTTGTTAAATTGATATTTCCCCCAACCTTGCATACTTTTTGTATTACATGAAAAAACATATTGTGAATACCAACCCTGACAGGGACAGGAGTATAAGCACATGCAAATGCAGAAGGTACTTTTAGGATTTTCTTTCTGTGAAAAGCAATTGGTGAGCAAGATAGGAATATAATGGTGAAAGCTAACTCATACAACATTAATAAGCTTTGCTCCAAAGAAAATAAGATGCATGAAATTACCAAAATTCACAGAGGAGTTTTAGATAAAAAGGACAATAAGGCAAAGGTTTTAGCTGTTATCTAATTTATTAACATTTAGTTTGTTCTTTAGAAACTATAACACAGTTAGTGAAACTTCTCTTTCTCCTACAGGTCAGCCGTTTAATTCCCAGATACTGGTAAACAACGCTGTGTCCAACGTTATCTGCTGTCTGGTCTTTGGGAACAGATTTGAGTACACTGACAAGCAGCAGCAGGCTATTCTTCAGAACTTCAGTGAGATTGTTCGCTTACAGGGAAGCTCAGCAGCACAGGTGAGTCCTCTCTCTGAAAAAGGAATCCATGAATCCAATTAGTTCCTAAATCCATTTTTCATTTTCATGTGGGGTACTAAGTAAAGGCAATAGAGCTGGGTCATTGTTGGATAGCTAGTGTCATATTGTGCGGTTGTGGGAAGGTCCAGAGTGCAGAGAAAGATACGCCAGGAGTCAGATGAATAAAGGTAAGTCCGATATTTATTGTTCTCACTCACGGACTAGGCTGAAAAACCAGAACCAGGCTAGGTTCTTCAAAGTAGCCACCTTTTTGTTTGATTACCGCTGCGCACACTCTTGGCATTCTGTCGATGAGCTTCAAGAGGTAGTACCTGAAATGGGTTTCACTTCACATGTGTGCCCTGTCAGGTTTAATAAGTGGGATTTCAAGCCTTATAAATGGGGTTGGGACCATCAGTTGTGCAGGAGGTGGATACAGTACACAGTTGATAGTCCTACTGAATAGACTGTTAGAATTTGTATTATGGCAAGAAGAAAACAGCTAAGTAAAGAAAAACGAGTGGCCAAAAATAGAAAAATGTTCTGGAAAGTAACAGAAACAACCTAATCTTAATAGTCCGATCCATGAGTCAGAGCTCAGACAGGCAAGGTTTGTTCTTGACGGATACAAAACTTGTGTCTGAGTCTCTGAACCTGTAAAAATGAACTTCTGGGCAGGATGTCTATGCAGAAAAAAAGAAAAAATTAAAATAAACCAATTGGTTTGTTAGAATTTGTTACAATTTACTTTTTTTCTGCAAACAAAAACTGTTTGCTGATCTGTAATAACCCTGAAGGAGGCCACAAGCTGAAACGCATTGGTCTGCTAATGAAGTTGGTTCCTAATTCTTCAAGTGTTGCTGAAGTGCTTTACAGTAAACCTTGAACTGTCATATTAACAAAGAGAGGCATCTTTCTTATTACTCTAAAATTCACTCCAAACTGTGTATCAGTACAGTAGGGACAGATGTGTGCCAGAAAACTATTCTGATCTTCTGTAAGAAGTTCTGGAGATCAACTAGAGTGGCCCCTTGAATTTAGGTCAAAGCAAATGTAATAGGACATAGTCAGTAAATAAATGGACCACTGATATAAACAGTACCATGGACCTCTGCTGAAATGTTTGGTGAAATAGTTGTATCAGATAACTCCAAACCATCAAATGATCTGATAAATGTACGCTTGCTTTGTAGATTTACAATGTATTACCTTGGCTGATGAAGTGGCTGCCTGGGCCTCATCAGAAGATATTCTCTATAACAAGGGAGATAATTGAATTCATAGAAATCAAGATCAAAGAACACAAAGAGAACCTTGACCCTTCATCACCAAGAGATTATATTGACTCCTTCCTCATAGAGATGGGAGAGGTGAGTGGTCCACTGTGTCCTACTGTGTTGATGTTCTCATGAAACATGCAAACAAATGCTTTCATCTGCCTCCTGTTTTTCTCACAGAAAGAAGACAAAGATTCAGGTTTTGATTTTAAAAATTTGTGTTTTTGCATCATGGATCTGTTCGGTGCTGGAACCGAAACTACCACCACTACTTTACACTGGGGGCTGCTGTACATGATCTATTATCCTGACATACAAGGTGTGTGAGAAATCAAACAGTAATTCTGACAGGCATCTTCCTAAGAGTTTTTATAGTCACCACTCGCTAACAGATGAGTCTTTCATTGGGTTTGAACGGTATACAACTTCACTCTGTGTGCAGAGCGTGTCCGGGCTGAGATAGATGCTGTGATTGGTCCATCCAGGCAGCCCTCTTTGACTGACAGAGACAACATGCCCTACACCAATGCAGTCATCCATGAGATACAGAGGATGGGTAATATCATCCCGCTCAATGTGCCCCGAACAGCAAACAAAGACACTACCCTGGATAAATACACAATTCCAAAGGTATTTAATATGCGGAAATGAGTTTATTATAGAAGAGTGACTTTTTCTTGAATTGTAACTGATTGACTCTGATCCAAACACTCAGGAACACTGAACAAACAACTGTTAATAATAAATGATTAATTACTTTGCACTGGCTTGTTCAAACATGATGCCTTTCTCAGTTGCTGCTCTGTTGGTGCTTTACTGAGTCTAAAAATCCCCTTCATAATAGGATGGGTCCCCTCACCGACCAGGCACGCAACATCAGTGCCACATCACTACTTACAGATAAGCCTGAGAGGAGGGAGACCATTTGTTATGCACGTTATTTTTTTTATAATAAACCTTTAACAAAAACTAAAGCTTTGCTGTGTATGAGGAGAAGCTTTTGGCTGCAGTCTGCAGCTGCACGTGTGAGTTTCTGTGCACATGTGCAGGCTGCATATGTCTGTCCTTTTTGGCTGCAGTCACTGGGCTACTCTCTGAGCTACAGCTTCAATGCAAAAAGGGGGGGGGGGAGAGTAACACAATGGCCATAAGTAAAGTTTATTATGAGCTGTCAGCTATCTAATGAGGTCGGTTTGAGTAGACGTTTTTCTAAGGGCAAGTGCCCCTTTACGAGTATGAGAGTTGTCCTTGTCTAAGAGGATGTTGAGTAGTTTCCAATAGTTTGGAATAGTGTGCTGATCGCAGTAGACAAGATTAGGTGCACAGGTGGATTTAGTCACAGTGTAGCATGATGATGCGTAGTTACAGATGACTTGACTAACTTAAAAGGTTATTGATGATGACTGACGTCTTATGATCGTAAAGAAGATGTTGCAAACTACTCATAGGTGCACATTTTTGTGTTTGTGGACAGTTGTAATTTTCTTATGCTTTCAGTCAGATTGTTAAATGTGCAACAAGAATGCCAATCTTAGCACGGGTACATAGTGAGGAAATTATTGCACAATATAAAGCGGTATTTTTGCTTATTGTATAAACTTTAGAACACTGAATTGAAACCGGAGTTGAAATCCAAAGTGGCTTTATAGCACTGCTATTTGGAACATATTACTTTGAAGGGGGTGTGTGTTTAATTATATGACTTTGTGAAAAATTGCAAGTATATCATCCGATATAATATGTCTGTTGCATGACCTAATAAATCATTGTTCACAAAAGCGTCATAACAATTTTAGCTGAATTAAGAATTAAATTCTAGCATATGAGAATGCGCTAAAATGTTGTTCTAGCGAAGGAGGTAAAAAAGTATTGCCAGACATCACAAACACTTCATGGCAGGGTGGTATAACCAGTTATGAGATTTATAGAACAATTACTTCTTCACATAAGGTCAGAATGGTTTGGAAAATATTTTTCTATTTTTTTTGATAGATTAAAAGTCGTTATTTTGAAAACTGCTTTTTCTATTCTCATTTAGTGTTCTTTTATGTTTCTGCTAGTTTTTGAGGACCATTAAGTGTGGACTTAAACTAAGAGGATAAAGCAGTTGATTTTTGGTTTTGTCATCAGGGCTGTCCTGATGATATTTGCTATTACGTCACTCTGTCCTCCATGATAATTCGATGTGGAGAAACTCCGACAACCATCTGTGCAGAGAAGCTATCACCGCGTTTCATGTAGAGCCGTGAGTGATTGTATAATTTAATGAAGTAGAGGAGCCATGTAGACGCTTTCATGTGCCTTTTCTGTGCAGGTTCAGTCCTTTATTTTAGTGTATTTCAGTTCAATAAGTTTTTATTCATTCTGTGCTTGATTAGCAGTTTAATAAGTCTTTTTCGGTTACTGCATGTATTCTGTCGTGTGTGCAAGACAGTTGGAGTTTGTATGAAATATTTGTATTTGATGTAACACTGTGAAACTGAGTATTCATTTAAATTTTGTTTTCCAGGTGGAACTATGATTTGAGCATTTGGTTTTATAAATGTTTTTACACATTACAGAATTTGTTACACATAATTATTTATTTAAAAATACTAACATGCTTATTATACACCATTTACTAATGGTATGATAGGTATCAATAATATTCACTGAGAGAAAATGAAAGTAAAATTTGGGAACCCATGTGATCCCTATTGTGTCTAGTGCTACAAAAGTGTTTTGGCGGTAATAGAGATAAGTTCCTATGCGGTTGAGTGAAGTGTAGCGCCTATAGCTGGTTAGCCGTGGCAATTAAAAACAAAACAAAACCGGGTTGGTTTTATCACTATTGATTTTAGCCGTGCGTAAAGGACCAGGGTTGTGGTACCCAATGATTTCAAATGTACATAAAACTTCAGTAACAAAACAGAATATTTTAACAGTATCTTGTATGGTTAGGGTTAAGGCATAAAGCGAAGGAAATTAACATAACTCTAATAATTCTCGTTAACCAAATCTGTACTGCTATGGGCATGGCACATAAGTATTAAGTATTAAACTTAAATACCAGCTCGACCTTCAAGTAGGAGAAATAATTAAATAATATGTAACACCATAGAAACCAAATAAACAGTTAATTTAAGAGTTGCTTAAAGTTAGTAATGATAAATCGTAATATATAAAATATTACAACTTTTAGTTCTCTGCGGCACTAAGTATATGTCGTCGAGCGCTCCGACGTGTCTCGCATCTTGACAATGGCACGACAAGCCCCCCCCAACGGCATCATGAACAGCTTGTTGTCTGACTTTGTTGCAGATATTTAAGGAAATACGATTTATTGATTCTTGTGAGCCAGGCAGCACGGTGGCGACACTCAGGTCCTTGCAGGCACAGAAGGTTCCTGGGTTTGGACTCTCAGTCCGGTAGTTTTGCATATGTATCTCTGGTGTACCTGGCATGCGGTGGTTCGCGTCATATCGGCGGGGTACTGACGGCGTGCGATTCTCCCTCACTCGTCCAAAGACATGCCTTCGTTATGTAGTAATTTGTCACCACTGAGGGTCGTTAAATTTACTCGTATGTTGTGGTGAATTAGGTGTGTCTTGGTTTTGTTGTGTTGTTGCCCATGGACGATGGATCTCAGGTGACCTGTCGCATGTGTTGTGAACGACGGGCCGCGTCTGGCCCATGACTGCTGGAGAATATCGTCGGGTGTCTTCCTAAAGGCACTTCTAAGACCAAAACCTTCCCCCATCAGCGACCCACTTATGGAAACGAATGACAGCGGTTACGAGGACGCTTCTGTACCTTATTAGTTCGAAACTCAAGTGAGTGAAAAGGTAGATAGAGTTTAATTAGATGTGGAGGTTTCGTCCTACTAATTACAACTACATAATCATACTAATACTATGTTGCAATAGCTGACAATGCAGGTAAGAAATGGAGTGTTCAAGAAGCTTTGGTCCTTTTTGACACCGCTCTATTGATACGATCAGTTGCCTCTGTTTTCTCGTTCTCACGGGTCACTAGTCTCGTGGCTTGTGATAGGAGATGTAGGCGGCTGTGTGGCATGTGTTAAGGATGGCGTCCTCTCCTTTGCGTCCTGTACTGTCCTTCTCTGAGACATCATAATCAGAAGTGGAACCCGTAAGAGGGGTCACTCTAGAGGGTACTGCGTAGAAAGTTTAGCGCGTTTGACCTTGACAAATGTTGAAAACTGTTTGTTATAGCATCTTATTTCTAGTCCAAACAAAAAAATGTCAATGGATGTCGAGAAAACGAGTAAAAAATTCTAAAGAAACCTCTAGGACCTATGTGCGGGACGTCTATGTGTTTAGTAAATAAGCATGTTAGCCTTTTTGTTCGAGACATTAAATATTTTACATTTTAGTCTCACTATTTTGCCTTTGTTAAATACAAGTAAAACTTTTTTGAACTTGTTTCTCACGTCAATTTATTTATTTTTGTTTCATTTGATCTTGGATTCTTGAAATTAGATTTTGACTTTTTATTAACTTTTAATTTTTACTCAAATAAGGACTTCGGAGTAACTTTTAGGTAAACAAACAAATAAAATAAAATGTCCTCCAGGATTTGTTTTTATGTTGAAGCAACCCTGATACTATTTGTACCACGGCCCTATAGTTACCATTATTGTCATTATTTACAATCTTCATATTGTTACTTTAATCACAAAGTATCACTGGAGCAAGCAACCAAGCATATCACATAAATGTAATTGTTAACAATGTGTTGAACTATGTATTTTCAGGTAAACGTGTGTGCCTTGGGGAGCAGCTGGCCAGGATGGAGTTGTTCCTCTTCTTCACCTCCATCCTTCAGAGGTTCAAGTTGTTGCCTCCTGCAGGAGAGCAGCCCAGTCTGGAGTCCAGGATGGGATGGTGAGACTCGCAAGTCCCAAAAACACAAGGACCGACTCTTGCTGTAGCAGCAGTTAAATCATAAAGAACGAGTGAGGACTGAATTTGAAAATGTTTGCTATAGCTGTCTTGGTGTAAATCAGAAATATGTCTAATGAAATAATTGCGAATAGAGTCTCCTAATAACTCAGTTGATTGTTACAATTGAGGGACGTGGCTAGCAGCAGTGAACACGCCGAGCCTGAATTTTGCCTCCAGGTGGAACAAAAAAAAAGGACGGAAGAAAAGAAAATCAAAACAAGATAGTGTGTGATTAGGATGATTAAAGTAACACAAGTTTTTGTGACCCAAATCAGTTTTTAAAAGAATTTAGAAGAAAAATTGCATTTAACTTAATTGGGTTTACCTCAGTCAGCTATGACTGAATAGATAAACAGCCTGAAACGAGTAATACATGAGCTTTCATTGTCTAGTTTGACAATAAATAATCTTTTATTCCTGCTTAAGTCTCAACAACTGACGTATCAATCTACTGAGGTAAATACTGCCCCTCCAGATGAGAAAGTACCTTTTTCTAAAAAGAAAGCATGTGTTTTCTTCCATTACTTGCAAATTAGTGGTTCATAACTAATGAATGGCTTAATTTAGTTTTTCATTGTAATGATTCACTTTAAGATCTGTAAGATTTATTTACTGTATATTATGTTAAGTGTAATGGAGTATATTGGCACCATATGAACTCATATATTCAACTCGTTGTTGTTTTTTTTCAAAAAAAAAAAATGTTAGGGCGTCACTAAATTCCTGTGAATTTACACTGTATTTGACTAATAATTAATTTTAGATTTCAATAGCATATTATTTTATGATTATGATTATTATGTAAGGTATTAAATATCCAATATTGTCAGGGTGTGCATGCATAAATTTACTCTTGGCATGATTTTTTTTTCTTTAATAACGTCCAGTTCTTGTGTGGATGTAACGACAGTGGGAGGCTGTAGAACAAACCGTCCTTGTATGTGTAGTAGGTGTTAATGTTGTAGCTGTGACTTGCGCTAAATGGCGCTTATTTAGAAATCTAGTGTAGTAGCTCCAATAACGCTAGCACCTACTGACGGCAACTGAGTTAAGTCATGCTAGTTCGATAATAAAGTTACTCCAAAGTCCAAACACACGAGGTAGGCAAGCCTGCTTGAATGAAACTCGCAGCAGATAAGGTATAGTATAATGTATCTTAATATTGAAAACATCAGTTGACAATTAAGGACTATATAGATGTGTGTGTGTATGATATCATCTATATATGAGTATTCTATATATGTATATATATAGATACAGTATTTTTTTTTATTACATTGACCTTGGCATTGAAGGATATGTGTAATTAGGATCATGCCCTCTTTTTATTAGCATTGGGACATCATGGGTCAAATCGATGAGTCTGACTGGTAAAAAAAAAAAGGGGGAACAAAAGAGGCATCTTTACCAACACTGCTGTTTTACTTGTGTAATTGTTTTTTTTTTTTTATCAAACCAATATTTTTGTGGATTAATTTGGTTGTTGAGTTAGAGTTTAGTGTTAGTGTGGGGTAGTGAAGCTACTTGGAGTTAGTATAATGCCGTCAAAACTGCTCATCCAGTATCAAGTATCTCTCAGAAAACTAAAAGGATTGGATGTCGAGATACTACATGTAAAGATGGTGGGGCGGAGGATGCAGAGGGAATGAGGATGATTAGCTAAAGAATACGCAAATATAACTGGAATTTGCCCACTCAGCTTGACATGTAAAGGACAAAATAGAAATTAGGGGCTCTCATTTGATAGTGTTGATCACTAGAATTCTCTTAGAAGGGTCTTAGAATGATGCTGTAGGTATCCTAGGGAACAGTGCGCTAGTCTGGTTTAAATCTTGATGTGTCTGACGTGGGATAGGGGGGATTTAATATTTGTAGAATTCGGCGGGATTGAGGATAGGGAAGGGATTTTCATTTCCAGTTTGTTCCTGTAAATGGATAAATTCATCATTTGAAGACTGCCAGGGTTAATTGTGGAGTCCACAGGGTTGCGAGATACTTGGGCCATTCTGCGTTTAGCTATATATATCCTTCCAATAGTAAATTATCAAAGGCAGCGTAGGATAATTTTCACTGTTACGTCTGATGATACCTCCTTTACTTATCGCATAATCCTGTATGAACCCAGGCCAGTTAGACTAGCAGCTGTCTGGAAGATATATAAAACTTGGATGACGTTACAAATTTCGCTTGCTAAATTCAGACAAGACAAAAGTTGTTGTGTCTTTTGTACGGGACGCGGAGCTCTTTAAAAGAAGAAAGCTAGCTTGTGCAGTCACTTAAACCGTGGATGGCATTAAATTGACCTCCGGTATTAAAGGTAAACAACCTTGGTGTTATTTTTGACGCAGGACATAGTGTCATTTAAATCCCATATTAAAACAGGTTTGCTCTTCAATGGACCGAGAGGTTAACCGATGAGACTCCAAATTGCAGCGCAAAACCAAAGTGGATAAGTAAAAAGTTTTATTCAAAGCAGAGGTAAACTCAGGATCAGTTATAAGGGGCAGAAGACAGTCATTCAGGGCTTCCATGATCCACTTCTCAGTCTGGTGATGAGGCACTGAATCCGGGCAAAAAGTCCTCAGAGGAGAAGTAGTATCCATCCGTTAATGAGGGAAGCGTGGCCAAACAGACTAGACAGTCGGAATATCGCGACTGATCAAATGCCTGCGTCGGGGAAGCGGCAGCTGAGCGCATGTGACTAGGAACTATCAGAGAGTCTTTGATTGTCCTCTTTGACAATAAATCCAAGGCAGGGACTAGAGAGCCAGCGCGACTCAGGCTCATAAACCACTGGCTGAGGCTGAGAGCGTACGATCCCAGGGACCAGTACAACAAGGTCGAATTCAGGTCTACGAGGAGGGGTCGTCAGACAAGAGGGCAGCAGTAGACTAACTAAACGCAGTAGCAGAAAAGCCAGAGTCGAAAATCTCTAAAATCGCAATCCTATCCGTCAGACAAGAGCAAGCAAGAGAGGGAATAATCCGTAAGGCAAGGTCAAGGGTCATGGAAGCGAGATCAGTTTCGGAAGGAATGCGGTCGGGTGGATAACTACTCACAAATGTTTTCGAAATCTGGTGCGACCCGTCTGGCGCGTCAAGAGGGCTGTATATTAACTTCTAGCTCCACAAGGTGTGTTGAGCATGTACGGTGATTGCCCAGGCAAGCGCAGGAGAAAGGGCAGGCAGTACAGGTTAAGCGATGAGTAATGCATGATAGCAGAGGCACGGCATACGTGCGTAAAGCGAAAGGGGAGAGGTCTCAGAATCATAAACATAGGAGTTTATCTCCGGCTTTTGGTCTGTGACAAAAGCGGACGTTTATTCTTTTCTTTTGGTATTTTGTTTTCACACTGTACTTTGTGCAAGTAAACTATATACTTCTAACAGAGCCATGCATGGCTATCTGCATTGGATAGAAATTATTGAGCGGATGAGCGAGTTAGAAGGACGCCAGACAAGAATGGAATAAAACTCATTGTTTGCATCTAACTAGACTTTGCTACGTATTTCGTATCAGCTTTAACGCTGGAACGTGTTCGGGTAGCACCGCTCAAACCCACTCTCCTATTCTGCTTTCTCCCTAAACATGCTGGACACGGTCCGCACATTCTATGTGTGTCTTTTCTAGCAGTTGGGTTATGTAATGCATCTTGCAGAATATCGAGGGTACATATGTTCCCCTCGTTGCTGGGCCAGGTCTTAAAACTGCATTTGGTCTGTTTTAATTATTTGACTAACTTGTGGGGCACGTAGTTGGGCTAGCACTGTTCTACCTTGCATATAGTTTTGGCTATGTCTCTCCATTCATGAGTCTCCTCATCTTCTCATGCACTGGCTTCCATCCCATAGCGGTCATAGAGTGTGTGCATATTGTCCTGTGCGTTATCTTGTGTCTCTCCATGATGGACTGCCAACCTAGTCCACTGGTGAGTCAATGATCAATGACTGCTTGAAATGAATGGCACGAGTAACATGCAAGGATAGCCGGGTAGGCAGAGTCAATGTATTGATTTTAAGTTTACTCACATGGTTATCTTTGTTTGATTTCTAAATTGTTAGTCTTCATACATTTAAAGGTGACAAAAATAAACCTCTCTAAATAAAAAGCCTTGTTACCACTAAGGCCGTCAATAAGAAAATTATAAAAAAGGGCACCTAAACGGCAAAACCGAAGTGAAATGCAAAAAAAACCAACCTAGAGGAGATTAATAAGAGAAAAGAAGTGGGTTACCTGTTCATGCAAAATAATTGTGGTATTTCAGTCACGTTATATACGAGACTCTGTATGTACCTTAATGTGAATACGAGCATGTGAGTTGGCAGGGCTGCTTAGAGATGAGATACTCGATTAAGTCGTTATGGAGTTGCAACTGGTAAGGTAAACGGCATGCATATAGCTATTTTGGGCAAATAGTTGGGCCTAAGACTGTTGTAATAATAAATCTTTAATAAAAAGGTTTAATTACCCAGCGAAGACATTCCAAAGTTTTCTCTTGAGTAGATTTTTGGGGGGGGGGGGGGAAAAAACTGGTATTCCTAGGTTCTTGTTGATCCCTCATTTTATATTAAGCATTTTAGGGAGGAGGGAGGGAAGGGAGAGGTGGTTATGCCAATGATAGACATGGACAGAGAAATGTTTTGTCAAATGGTGTTTTCTTTGGACATCCAAGTAATGACAAGGTAGGCTGAAGACTAGGATTGCAGGTGTGTTAGGTGCAGGGCACACCCAATAAACAAAGTGACTACACGATGACGGCGAAGGGCAGCAAAAGGACAATGATATAACATGGGCATCGAACAGGCTAAGCAACAGTATAATCCAACTAATGAGATGAGAAAATCCAGTAGGCTCTGAACATACTCGGAAAAAATGGGAGAAAGGGCTACAGTAAAGCTGGTGTGAATAATCATTTTATGAACACGTGGAGTCACATGGGACATGAAGGGAGCGTCAGAGGAGACTGGGGATGGTAAAATATGAACTAGGAGACAGTGAGTTGGATCACAAAATCTAAAAGACGTACTAAACACACAATTAATGGCACTAGGGCTATTAATAAATTCAAAGTGAAATTAGACTAAAATGCAGCGCTACGGGAGTATAAATAACAGGAATTTGAAAAACTTAGACATGAAAGAAAACTCAGTCACCCTAAGCAACTAACGAGATCATGACGTAACAGAATATGTTAAATAGAGGCTGTGATAACGTGACCAAGCTTTATTGATGTATACTCTCACGCTTCGATACAATCCCATTACCCTGATTTCAGAATCAGCATAGAGTTTAAGAATCAGCATCGTAGAAAAACATTTGTCAAGCGATTTTGTTGAAATCACCAGCGCTCTTCAATGTGTCTTGGCATACTACGGGAATTTTCTTGAGAAATATCCTTGGGCATATTTTGCTCGCCACTGGCTAACCAGCTGGAGTTAACTAACTTCTGCATTTTTTGTGTACAAGAATGTTTGTGTTAAAGGGCTCGAGAGAGGGAGAACTGTTGCATAACTCGCTCGGAGAGCCTGTGTACTTGAAATCACTCTCATCCGTTTGTTCTCAAGCTACTTGCCTTCTATTAAAGCTTTTTAAAGTGCCTTTATTATTTTATTTTTCTTGTTCAACGCTTTGTGGATGAAAGGGGGAACACAAAAAAAAACATATTTGGTCTACTGGTTGGTCTGTTGTTGAGTTTATTTTGTTTGCTTTAAAGTCTTGAGCGATTGGTTGCTGGTTGTTAGGACGCAAAAGCCACTTCAATCACCCACCCACCGCATGGTCTCTGCCACAGCTGTCTCTTCTTCTGGGAAACTAAATGTTTGGTCAGTCAAAAATCTAAAAATCAACTTTTCACAGACCACATAAGTTTAAACCTAAACTGAAAATATATTTAATGACTTTTATCAACTTTTAGGATTGGGCCACTTTATTCATTGCATGTTTATATGTTAATATGCTTCTCTTCAATTTTATAGGAGCCTTCCATCTGTATATGACACCGATCAGGCACTGTTATTACATAATATGGGATTGTGTATAGGGGGGGGTTTTTGTTTTTTTTTTTTCAAATTGATTCTGTCCTCAACAAAGGGCATAAGAATATTGCTTTCAGAGGTTTCAGGTTAACAAAAGAAACCATCAAAACTTATTTCCAAAAAATTCATTGACCTCCTGAGGAAGCCGCTTGTAATTTTTTTCAGGATTAATCAGTATTCATAGATATTACCATGTTCCCTTAAATGCACTGGGTCCCGTTTTTAACAATAACACAATAAACAAATATGCTAATTTGCTTTCTAAATCAAAAGTCAATGTCAAAGGGACAGAGCTTTGCAGTCGGCTTTTTTTCAGGGTTTTTTATGATTATATGGAATCTATAAAATAATTCTGAGATAAATACTAGTATATTGTGCAACCGTCAATTTGGTTGGGTGATCAAGTATTCATAAAAATCAGAATGATATTTTCTTTGTAGCAAAATAGCGTAGATCAGACTTAAACACTTTATAGTACTGTACTTACAAGAGTGTTAAATTTTAAACTGTTTGGAAGAAAAGGAGATCTCTATACTCGCTTCAATTAAAAAAAACACTGCCTCATTTTGATTTTAATGTTCAGAGGATTGAAAGGGGAAAAAAAAAGAAAAGGGGAGGGGGGGGGGAAAGGAGGGGGGAGTAAGAGGGAAAGGGAAGGGGGGGGGGAGGAGGGGGGGGGGGGCCAGGCACATTTGTCCTATAGTCGCATTTCTCTCCATGACATAGTTTTATACTAAACTAGCAACTGGTGCACAGGTTTTAGAGCGAGGTGTAACTAAGAGGTGGTAAGAGGGCGGGGGAGGGGTAAGGCTTGGGAGAACGAATGACCTCCTCATTCTGAACTCCAAGCTTTGCTTGCTTTCTTGCAGCAGAGGTGCTGAGAATGTAAACCTCTGAAGGAGGGAGTGAAGAAAAGAATTAGACTCCTCTGGCGCTAGCTGGCTCTCCAAGACACCGGGGCGGGACGCTTAACCTAAAAAAATGCGCACATGACAGAAGGTCAATATTTACTATCATGTAAAATAATAGTTAGTTTAAACCATTGTAAAATACGGTGAGACGCTTAGAGGGGCTCATGGTGGGCGAGGGCTGTCTACGGATCAGGAAGGATAAATGATCGAACCAAGCCCACTGCTAAAAATTAAGCATGTTGTTTGGCTGAAATATTGCTGGCTGTCAGTTAAGAGGGGACTTTGGTGGGTGTTTTTCTTTTGGCTTCTATGCTATTTTGTTCTTTTTAAAGTCACTGAAAGGAATATGAGATGGTATCTAGCTCTATTCTTAATTAATTTCTTGGGGATCAATGAGGAAGTTTTTTGGAATTGGCAAAGAGGACAATATTTGACGCCACACAATCACTCATCTAAATAGAAAGCCTGGCTTTATAGTTATTGCTCTCTCTCGTCTTTCTAATATAGGGGGGAGTGATTTTGTACTATTTCGGAGCTAATGGAAATAGGCGGGTCAAAGCTAGATACAGAGTGGGGGGGAAGATATGTTCAAAGGTTTCAATTATAGTTCTTTAAAGGGACAAATTGGATTGGCTTAAACTGGTATAGGCAGGTCATGGGAGCTTTACAGAACGGATTGTCCTTTGTGCATGTTTTGCACAGAGCAATGCACACACCAAGTAAAGGGAACCAATTTAATTTGAATAGGTCTGATAGACAGAACACTCAGACAATTAGTCCTGTGAAAGAAAGCATGAAGCGCATCTATCTTCCGAAGTTGACTACGTGCGCTTGGTCGCAGAAGGTTCTAAATGGGAGTAGTGAAGGTGACTGTGGAGTTTCTCCAGCATTGACTGCATCATGGATGAACAGAGTGAAGTGTAGGTATACCTCCAAGTTCCCTGAGATTACATGATTACAGAATTAAAATGAAAAAAAAAATATCAATACAATTAGTTAAATTGTTTTTAGTTCCTAACTGGGCAGACAGATTTTGAGTCTATATTTGTGAGGTTATATATATAGAATTTTCAATGTTATGCCAGGATAGTATAATGGGGATCTAGCTGCTGCAAAACAGAAATAGAACATCAAAAATTTCTTTGAAACTTTCCTGAGCTGGACAAGAAGCGGAAATTAATTTATTTGATTTAAACTATTTTAGCAGGTTCGTCTGCTGTGGCTAATTTGTTAGAACGCTACTGTATGTTCTAGAAGGTTTGTCATTCTGCCGCTCCTTGATGACTTGTCACGCAGCCTGATCTTCAAGATTTGCTTTTAGCGTCCAACTGTCCATGCAACACGGCTGTTTCTTCAGCAAAGCTGATCAACAAAAGGTGGTAAGCGGATTGCGTGTGTAAAATCCAGCGGGGGACTTCGGGCGCGAAACTTTTTTGGCGTGTGCTGCCGTCATGAATATTCAAAAGCATATGATAAATGACCGATGAAAAACGTGGCAAATTCATGGGAGGATTGATATGCAGAGTGTCATCCCTTACCACCCGGCGGAGGGGGGTACCACCCGTCAATGCAATATTTTCAAAGCCTGAAACGGTTTGCGGGGCGCAATTTTGGGCAGGGGTGTATTTGACCATTATTTGAAATGCAGGTGTCTTTAACAGGGATGCGAAATTGTCTGCTTTACTTTGGCCGAAGGAGGCCATGATCTGTTTGAGCTTTCGCTCTTTTCGCAAGCATTTTTTGGTGGATAGGGTCACACGCACTTTCCTTGTTATTAAATAGGGTGGTCTGATCCTGTTTTGTCCACACACAACCTTTTATCCATTGGCATTGCGCAATGAAGATCCGGCAACGCTTTAGAATGGCTTTTTTAAGCATCTTTCAAGTCACCTTCGATAGAGGTCAGATGGCTTTGGATCTCTCTGTTCCTGTGTTTTCTTAGATCAGGACATGATGTTAAGCTTTTTGAGATCAAGTAGCCACAATCACATTTATACGCAGATCATATGGGTTTTGGATAGATTTTCCTTTTGCTTAAATTATGTTTGAAATTAAAATATGTTTGATGAACTGAAACATTTCAAAGTGACAAAAAAAAAGAAATTTGTATGGGAAGAAATTATTTTTTACAGCACTGTACCTTTGGGATTGAGTATTTATCCAAAGTGGTGTCTTTGTTTGCAACGCGGGCTAGATTAAGTGGGACAATGTTACCCATCCTCTGTATCTCATGGATGACTGCATTGGTGTAGGGCATGTTGTCTCTGTCAGAAACAGAGGGCTGGTCGGCGCTGAGATGTAAATATCACAGGCAGTCTATCTCATCGAGCCTGACATGCACGTGCCCAAGGCATGTAGTAGACCATGATCAAAATGATGAGTTTTACACTCCGCTAATGGTAAGTTAACAAAAGTATAAGCTTTATTTTAATAAGCAGGCCTTGTATATGAGGATATGTAGGAGCATGTAGCAGCAGGCCCCCAAGCGTAAAGTAGTGGTGGTAGTTTCAGTTTCCTAGCGTACCCAAATAGGTCGCAGTAGTGCGGAAATATCATAAATTGCTTGGCTAAGGTGCCAGTCAGGTAGGTTATGAAAGTAATTAATGCGACAGAGTGTATTTAGGCTTTCAGAATGAGAAAGTGCACTTGGAGCTGAATTGGCATAAGGTAGGCAGGCATTGGTCTGTTAAAAAACCGTCACAAAAGAGTGATTAACAGATTTACAGGCCTAGCTAGCAAAACAAGTGGGAAGGTAAATATGGGTATAATAAAAACTGTACAAAAGCCACATTTCTCAGATGTCTTTAGGTCAGAGGTTTACTGCTTTTGTGATCCAATAAACTTTACTTGCTGTTATCATTATTGGTAAAAAATGGTGAGCCCTTTAGCAAGTTTTTCTAAGCTCTGAATATAGGTTATTAAATTCAAGCACATACATTTTTAAGCTGAATTTTTACACATCACATTTTGAGGGTTTTTTTTTAAATGTAAGTTGAATTTGAAAAAAAAAAATTTAGACTTGATAAAAATCCATAATGCTGATAAAATGCACACCCCAGTGACACAATGACTACTGAATTTTGAGGGTTACACTAGTGTGGAATGTATGTTCGCGAGCATGTGGAAGATAGAGCATTTAGCGATAAATTTAAAACAAATCAAGGTGGATGTTGTAAGCTCTATATGTAATAGTTGCAGTAGGCCTCATGTAGCCCTGACAATCCATCCATTTTTGCTTCCAGCATATCCCTGCAGGGTCGTGCAGGGCTATTGGCCTGCATTACGTCCGAGTGGTCACTGGAAGTGAGTTGGTGTACAACCTGTATATGTGCCAGTTGCATACACTGGGGCCGACACCAGAAATAGCAACAGACTAATAAAATCATGAGCCCGATTTAATTCTTATAGGCGGGCAATTTGCGGAGTGAGAGCTATGCTGAGCATGGGGTCATGGTGTGGTAGAGAATTTTGTTTTATCGAAGTGTAGAGAGAAGTTTAACTCATTTAATAGACGAAGAGGCCGGACTTCGATGGGCTTTAAAATGGTTTATTCAAAGGCCTATACACGTTTGAAGGCTCTGTTGCCAGCAGTTAGTTATTGAACAGTAAGCCCGTCGGAACATTCGAGAAGTAGGCAGAATCGACGATTGTATATCAGGATATGATGGTGTTGTCTAAACTGTCAAAGAGAATCAGGATGTTGTTTATCAGGGCTGCAAGAGATGTAACGTTTGATGGCCCTCTTAAATACGGATGGGAAAAAACCTTAGAACCTTCTCCAGGGTAGCGCGTGGATTAGAAAGGACTAATCATTAATGAAGACCCGCGATCTGGGGCCGCCTCTCAGGAATTGTGCTGAGGACAGCTAATCATTTCTATCAGTCCAAATGGCTAGAAGGCCATCTGCTCTGAAGTAAGACGAGTACACTATTCAAACACACTAGGTCTACGGAGGAGAAAAGTTAAAGGAGAGTCGGCTAGTCAGCACTTAAAGAAAGAATGTTCAGCCAAGTCACTTTAGTAATGTCATCTATATAGCCGCATGTTTTAAGGACTCTGTACAGAGATAAACGCAGAAGATGGATCATCTGGATAAAAAACGCTAAGAAAAAACCTGTAGATCTATGCGAGGGGAAGACTTCCATACTCTCATGCATTGTTCCTGTGGATTTGAAGAAATACTTCATCCATTGGGGTTGAAATAGATACTTCATCCGAGTAATTGGTATAATATTGCAGACATTCTTTATAATGAGTGTGAACGAAGAATGGTTGTAAATGATGGGTGTTGGTACCGCGAGTAGCCGTATGGATGAAAAGTCTAGTATAGGCCTCTTACCTATATATTGTTGAAGCCTCTATGAATCTCTGCACGCTTTCAAAATGCACACTAACCTATTCCTAACACGGGCCCGGAATGGGGGGCCGGCGGGAAAATCTCTTACCCAAGGAGTCGCCCCCCACCCACCACCCCCAAACCCCCAAACCCACCCCCCCCAACCCCACCCCAAAAACCCCCCACCCCCCCCTTCGCTCTGGTTTCTCATTCTAGTTTAAACAGGGCTAATGGAGGGCCCAAAGAGCAAGCGTCAGCTGAAGGGCCTTGAAATTCCCGCGAGAAAGGTTTTAATTTTTGAAGCACCCCTTGGATCCAACAAGGACTATGACACGCGGGTCTTTAGAAAAAGTTAAATACTGATTTGGTGTTCGAGTACCCGGCTTTCATTCTTAAAAAGGGAAAGTAATAAGCCCATGTGTGGGCTGATTTTTCCCTTTGAGGCCCCGAGCAGCCCGAACCAAGCGGGGGGAATGTTTCCCCAAGGGCCGGAGAACTAAAAACCCCTCAGAAACGCCGCATTAAACCCCCTTCCTCCCGTCCATGCCCCGGTAGTTTAGAGCCCCCCCCGGCAACACTCGCCCCTGAAGGAGAAACGTGCCTGTTTTTGTACAGTTAAAGTCCAAAAGGAAAAAAAATGAAACAGATTTGCTTTCTAAAACTCTCCCCCGGGAAAAAATTTTTCCCCTCAGCGGGGTTTCATGAAAGAGGTAGTGTTTTGGGCAGAGAAAAATTTTTAAAAATTTTAATAATCAAAATTAATTTTTCTTTTAATGACAGAGAAAATTCTCCACCCTTTCCGTAAAATTTTTTTGAAGGTGCCCCTTTGACCTTTTAAAGGGGGGTTCCCGGGGGTTTATGGGGGGGAGGTCATGGGGTCAAGGGGGTGTGACCGGGGGGGCCGAAAACCGTCCCATGTTTTTGGATGTCGTCATGGGGGCGAAAATTTAAAAGGGAGCCAATAAAAAATTACAGGGGTGTTTTTTTAAGGGGTTGTAAGGGGAAGCCCTTGTTTGAACCAAGGGGGCCCCAGGGGTGTTTTTAAGGGGGTAAGGGGGAAAGCCCTTTAAAAGAGCCAATAAAAATAGGGGGGTTTGTTTTTTGGGGGTTTGAAGGGGGAAGTCCTTGAGGGAACCCAAATAAAAACACGGGGGGTTTGTGTTTTTGATATAAAATTTTAAAACAAGAAAAAAAGGGTTTATTTTTCAGAAAACTGAAAGGGGCCTAAAAACAGAATTTAAAAATTAAAAAGTTTTTTCGGAGTTAATAAATTTTAAAAAAAATTACTGCGCCTTTATACTTTAAAGGTATGCTAAACAAAATGCTGGCCTGTCCACATGAAATCCAAAATTAAAGTGAACTGTGAAACCTGAAAATTTTGAATTTCATTTTTGCTTTACAGCGGGACCTTTTTTGCTTAATATATAGGCAAGTTTAAACCCGGTTCTTTAATAGAAAGCCCAAAAAAAAGTAATAAAGATAATGTTTCCCTACCCCCAAATGAATGAGCAGCCCGTCCGTTTCACAAAAGGGACATCATAAAAAAAACACAGTCCCCCTCTGCTAAATTTTTTTTAAAGTAAAAACCCAATTTTGCTCCATTGTTGTGTGGGTGTGGTGTGTGTGTGGGGTGTGTGTGTGGGGGTTTGTGAGTGGGTGTTTTGTTTGATTTGAGCTCTGGCTACCTGCCCAAAGTCCCAAAGGGCCCAGATGTTCTTTAAAAAAATTTTTGGGCTTGCCTGTTTGGGTTTAGTAAAAGGGGTTCCTGAAAAGCAGTGTCAAGGTCCTTTTGTCCCCCGGTATCAGATGCTTTTTCGATATCCGGGTTAATGTTTTGTTGTGGGGTTGTGTGTGTGGTGTGTGTGTGTGGTGTGTTTTGGTCTTGTGTGTGTGTGTGTATTGTTTTGGAAGCTCTGGCAAACCCTCCAAAGTTCAACCCAGATTTTTCCCTTATAACAAAAATGGGGGAAATTCCCTATGTCAAAGTGGCCCGGGGCAGGAAAAATTGTAAAAGGTAACTGCTTCTCATCATTATCACATCCCTTTTTCGCAAAATTTAAGGGAGTTATTACCCTTAAATACAATCCTTTTCCCTAGTAGGGGGGGAATTGGATCTCTTCAACATTTCGGGGTGTTGGCAATATAAAAAAGGTTAAATTTTAGAATAACCCCGGGATAGGGAGACATCAGTGGGGTTTTAACAAGCTCTGCCCGAGTCAACTCCGGCCTAAAAAGGGTTTAAAATTGTTCACCCTGAAAAATACTAGTCAGGAAAAAAAAAAAATGGGCGTACATATTTAGGAAACGAAAATTTTGGAGTTTTTTCTTCCCAACCCGCTTCTAAATTTTTCACAGAAGTACCCAAACCGTCTTTAAAAGGGGAAGTTTCATCTTTTAAGAAATTTATTTTAATTGGTTTTAAAGGTTTCTTAAAAATTGTTTTAAATTTAATAAAAAATATATATATATTTTATATATTTATATATAATTGTTTGGGTATATTAATATTTTTTTGTTTCTTTTTTCTTTGGCCCCCCCCCCCGATGAATTTGATTATTTTATCCCTTTAAACAGAGCGAATACGGTATTTAATGGTTTAAAAGCAACAAACATTTTTTTGTTAAAAGAATTTAAATCTGCTAACATTGGGAACCCAAATTTTTTCTCATAGATTTTTATGACCAAAACGGGAAAACCCGAATAAAAACGGGTTTTAAGGGGGCGCAGGCCTGAATGTGCTTCTCCCAGACAGGCGAAAGTTGAGAAGACGGTTATCAATAAAAAACAAAAATCCCAAATTTAAACGGACTTTCTTTCCCATCAAAAAAGAGAGAGGTCTGATGCATTAAAAAACCCACCGCAAATTATCGTCATTTTTCCCCCGAAAGCAAACCTGATAAACTGCCCAAAATGCTCCCGGGGGAGAAAGTAAGGGTTTAAAAAATATTTGTTTTTGCGGTTGAATGTGGAAATTTTTAGAGAATTGTTTAAACCACAGATAAAAAATGTTTACAGATTTAACGGAAAAACTGAAAGCAGAAAAAAAAAAAAA
>JAHHUM010000306.1:238143-413143 GCA_036173005.1 Crenichthys baileyi | reverse complement strand
GTTTTACACTCCTCAGTGTCCACACACCACCAATTCATTTACAAAGATTTATGATGAACCACTGCAGCTACTTTGGCATGATCAGAGCGTGGTGATACCCCCCACGAGGCCTCCTTCATCCATGTTTGCAAACAACCCCCTTCTACCGGACTATCCAGAGGTAAAATTTTGTTCACTCTCTGCTGCACATGGCATGAATAAATAATCAAACAGTCCCCATCGCGTGCCATAGCCGATGAGGGACAGAGCTCTGACAGGTGTGTGGGTGTGAGTGTCGAGTTTTGCTAAAAGCTTTGCAGTGTGGTTATCGCCTTGATTAAAATTCACAGAGGGTGTGGCATTTTGAAAAGAGCAGTGACACAATCTTCAGAGGGTATATTAACACTTTTATCAAACAAAAGCAGGAGAGCGTCAGGATACCCGTCTGAAGCGGTGGTCAGGAGAGCAAAAGCAATAGATGTAAGCAGATGACAAACTCCATCAGGGTATCCAAATAAGACCCTGATAAAAATCGAGCTTAACCCCAGCCAAAAGGCAAGTGGCAAACTGTGTTATAAAACAGTTTCTGGGGGTAAATTTGCACAAAGACAGTGATCTGCTCAGGACCACCAGCCATCACACAACCCTGATGAATTTTTAAAACTCATGTTCTCGAGTAAATTATAGGTTAATACTTTCATTTTTCAACCCTGAAATGACCTGTGTAGTGCAGTGGAACTAAGCACCCGACAGATCTTTCCTCCAAAATAGGACCAAACAATGTGTCGTTGCAGGCATTCACTACGCTTATGCCGTTTAAACTTCTTTCAGCAGCATGGAGCATACTGAGGACAGGCTGATTTATATTGACACGGACAGTTGATTATTGTGACAAAAATTGGCGTGCAAAACTCCTTTGGAGTGGGGACAATCTGGGTAGATTGTTAACGGAGATGTTAGCAGGGGGATTCTATTTAGAGTGTGACATCGACAGGTCCAAGAGTTATGCATACCAAAACCAAAAACATAAAAAGTAGTGCATGCGTCTCAAGGGCATCACTCAGACGCAATGAATGCAGGACCCGAGGCGTTCAATTTTTGACAGCCTTCACACGTGCATCGCCGCTGAGAGTTATTTAGCGGGGGTCCAGAGAAGGTTTCATTGGAAATTCACAGCAGACAACAGAAGGGATAAGAAGAGATTCCGGCTTGGAACATACGCAAACATTTCTGAAAAAGCTTTCGGGTGGCTCCTATGATACAAGAGGACTCTTTCCTTTCTGACGCGGAAACTCTGCCTTTTGTTAATAGAGCTTTAAGAAGGAAGAGAGACAATAAATAAAATAAAAAAAATAAAAAAAAATAAAAAACTGGATTTACAGGAGACTTGCATTTGTGATCCGCAGATTTAGAACTGCCTTTTTCATGTTTATGTAGGGACCCCCCCCAGCGGCTGCCCCCCCCTTTTTTTTTCTGGGAAAACTTTCTTTGTAAAAAAGTATTTTGGCAAAAATTGTAGTCATGTCATGGACCGTCGTCCCTGAAAAATATTGTATGGATTTACACTTCTTTTCAAACCCATTATGCTGAATAACAGAAGATGAATAAAAATATTCCTTGTGGAAGGATTGCCTCGTTCTTGTGAAGATGAAAACCTGTTTCCTCCTGATCCAGAATCATTGTATCGTTTTAGAGATGTTATTGCTCAAGCTCAGATGAGGACAAACGTGATGAAGGTAGCTTTACCACAGTTTCGTCACCCCCATCCTTAATATGAGCGTCTATGATGTTGACTCAGAATTGTTTTCACAATCAGTGGAAATTCAGTCGCACCATCAGCCTGAACGCTTTAATTATATGGGGTTGTTTACAAACCCGAGAGATAAACTGCAGTCTGAACTATACTGGCCCCGCCAAAATGTTCCATCTCAAAAGGTCCTTCCTGGAGAGTTTTGAAGATGCGACAAGAGCACGCTCATGGATATTTTAGCCATCGATTTACACCAACCTGCCCGAAAACATTTCAGACTGAAGAAGGGGAACTTCCTCACCAGTGGCTGCTGTGTATGTGCCCAAAAACAAAGTAAGTCATCTGTCTGCGCGTATTTCTTAAAAAGGAATTGTACCATTATTCACAGAGCTCTGTACCAAGCTACTCCTCAGAAAACGTAAAGATATTCTAGCACACTGCTCTCCCGGACTTTCTTCAGGCTCTGTGTGAGATATGCTCGAATATTTAAAGGTAACATTAACTTTCACCCTCTCAACACCGACAATTGAAGAAGCAGAGAAAATCATCAGACTGTGGCTGATAAAGACAAACGGTATAAAACGTAACAGCTGGTCTAAAAAAGTCAAGGAGTGGTTTTATTCTTCCCATCTTAACCGGCACTTGCTCCTTGGATCGGTGATCTAGTGGGGAGGGATAATCAGAAGACGATAAATGTCTCTCAGGAACATCGCAGAAGATTTTCTCATTTACCCTCATCAATTCAAGCGTCTGACCCACGTCAGACACGTCCATCAGACAGACGGCGGAGGAGAATTTGGCTGGCAGACATGAGAGCGATATTAAACGATCCCGTTTGTCTTCTATGAAAAAACAAGAATATGAGCGCTTTTGCAGAGGTTACCGACCCTACTTAAGCAAGGTGTGCAAGAAGGAACAGCCGGCCTGTGAGTTTATTGCTGCACCGGTGACACACAAAGCGAACGGTCCTGGCAGAGAGGCGGTCCCAAGAAAAACAAGGCCCGGGGCCAGGACGAGGCCCCGCTTCAGAATACAGGTTGTTATGGGGTGGAATGTGTTGAAAAGCCTTACCCAAGGGCCATAACCGTTAAAAATGCGAGTACATTTTGAATAAATTATCTGAAAGAAGTGAGAGTTGGACTTCGCGAGGTGAATTTGTATATAAAGGAAATGTTTGAAGGCGGTCCCACCATGATTGACTTGTTGCAAAAAATTCATGCTTCAGTTTTTAAAAAAATATGGAGGAACCCCTACCCCGAGGTGGTCAGACTTTCTACATACCTTCGGCAGAGGTCAAACATCCCCATATCTTCAGTCAATAACCCTTATGCTCGGTGATGAATATAGACGGTTTTCAAAACAGAGGGAGAGGGGCCATCTATTGAAACAGATGAAACACCTCCCAGTGTAAGCACAAGAAGACACAAGCAGAAGGAGGCAGATAGCTCGTCTCCCCATGGACGAGATTCCGAGCAGGAAGACCCAAAAAAAATGCTGATCGGAAGCACAAAGTCTATTCGTAAGACGGGACACAAACCTCACCGGAATTGATTACATTTTCAACATAAAAACTGTATATAAAGAAAAAAACAATGAAAAAATGTAGCCCATTCATTTTATTCAATAAAATCTGTATTGATTATATTTTTCAAAGTCTAGCTTCGTTTCTACTTCAAAAACAGATAAATATTAAATCATAAGAAAAACAAACAATGAAAAAAAAAGTAGCATTCAATGAACATAAAAGAAAGAAAAATTTCAAAGGAAAGTTAAGTGAGTATAAAATGTAGAACTTGATTAATGGACACATTTATGATATTTTCACAAAAATTAGAACCCATAAATAATCTTAAAACATCTACCTTTGTATGTGACAAAAATTGCTGCAGTGATAATCAGAAAGTCTAGGAAATAGAGAAAAAGAAATGGTGAACGAAAAAAGTGGAAAGAGGATTGAAGATGATGAGGATGATAAAGAGGTGGAGGGAGAGTATGTATAAAAAAGGTAACGATAACTTGTAAGGGGTAGAAATCGAAATTATGGAGGAAATAAATAAGAGTCAAAAAAAAGGGCTGGAAAATTCTCATCAAAGTCGAGTAAACCGTGCTCTCAGGTTGAGAAGGCATGTGTATTAAATATAAGTAGGGGGACATGGGAATGTGTAAGTGAGCAGGGAGATGATGAAGGAAAGGCCCATACACGTGAACAAAATCTCCAGAGATGATAGCAGGTTCAATTTCATGAATATTATGTTTGATTAGATTAATAATATAGAGTTTTGAATAATCTCAAATAGAGTATAAAGGTTAGCGATCAGCGTGGTGTATGAGAGGGGTTTGAAACGATTTATCTAATTCGGGAAAATGGAGATAGAATTGGTTTCTGGGTAAGATTCATGCGATTAGAGAGATCTGCTCCGAGGTTGTACGGAAGCTTTAGATGTGTCTGTCGGTCAAAGTTTGATCTTTCGATTGTGGTAAAATTGGGGGAAGGTTATCGGCTTTTTACATCTTAATCACGGTAATATGTGTATTAAATGCTAAAGTCAAAGGTGAGAGGTTTTACAGCTTATATCCTGTTTTTGTATTCCTACCATGTGAATGTCTGTTCGCTCAGCAATTCTTGTATTCTTAGTGATAGGAATGTTTCGCCTTATATATCATAATCTTACGTTTGACCATTGAGTATTGCAATGATTCTTCGTTTTTCTTCTACGATTCGCTACAGGGCGGTCCTATTACCTTCCTTGCACGACTTCACCAACGCGTCCAGTTGAGCTCTGAATACTGTGCCGACTCCCGTTAATCGCAGTAGAGTTAGCTTTCTTACGATTTTCCTTCATCCATCGTATACATTCGCTTTCGTCCGAACCGTGTATCTCTTCCTCCCCCGTTCACATATCTCTAACCATAAGCAATTGCTCACTGTTCGTTGTACTGTCTCGCAACGTCTTCGATCCTTCTGTTGCCGCGATCAACATGTATGTTCATACTTACACACAACTCGCGAGCTCCCCTTCTCCTTCCTCGCGTAGGAGTTCGTTGACTCGCAAAATACTGTCACGCGATGAGAGGGGCTAAGACTAGGCGAGTACCTCAGCCTTGAACATATGAGTGTACGACGTTGCTTGACTAGATTCAGACGGCATTAGAGTTAGGGACAGGCTTCAGAGTGTTTGTACGCCTCAGTAGGTAGAGTCACGGGCAGGGGCTGTGTTTCACACAGATGCCTCGATCAGACTAGACGGCTGTGATCACCACTTCGTGTCATCTTTATACGATCACATAGAAGTTCTAGAAAAAAGTTTTGTACACAACACAATGATCGCGAGTTTCGACCGGCTTAGCCTGCGATCTGGTCTTATAGGAGTGTGTTGTCGCTGTTACTTGTGTATACTAATCGATCCCCCCCTGAGTGACATCACACTGACTGGACACGGATGGTAGGTAGGTGTTGATACGGGTAGTTTATTGAGCCTATAATCGGGCATCATCCAGAAGGTTTGTTCCCTTTCGTTCAGTAACATGGCCACGAAAGTTTCGATAGAGATTTCTGCACGGTTCTTTGACAGCGTGTATTGAGAGTCGCCTGAGGACTACTTTTCATCCGTCTCCCGGAATGAAGCGATTGAACCGATCGGGGCAATTCATCAGTGATGCTGATAAACGGTGATCTCGGTGTAAATTTTACCTTCGATCGATAGCTGGCGTCATCGGGGCTGAAAATAAGTCCAGCCACCCTCAACCGCGTACCACTCGCATCTGTGCACTCCGATGATTTGTTATGTACAAACAGCCACCTTTAAATATATCAAAACTGCTGAAGAGACTTCCTTCCTCTTCGTTTGTCAGCTTACCCCCGGAAGAGAAAGACATATCCAACCCCTTTTTTCGTGCAGTCGTTTTTAAAATGTGGCCAGGTTGGTTAAACGATCACCAGGGGGTTCTTGTGTAGTTCGAGGTCTTTGGAATATAAAACACATAATTGCTGAGCTCTTCTTACCTTCGGTGGTTTGTAGAACCACTTATTTGACTCATAGGCCTCTACGTATTATATTTATGACGGTCCGAATAAGCGATATTTGATGCCGCTTGTTGTTTCAGATGGGTTTCGCAATAGCAAACTACTTTTTTGTAGTACCAGAGGGGATACGAAGCGAAATGTAATTTGAAATATATGATTCAATGTACTGCGTCGTACATTACCGTGAGCGCTCCGTAAAAACCCTGTAAGCTTTACCGCTGATGATCTACTTAAATAATTTACAAAACGATTGGATCACGTCTCAGATCATTAGCTGTGCCATTGTTCTCTCTTGCCGCTTGGTTCACAGGGTTGAAGGACAGGGTGAATATGAATGGGACCCATTGGTTTAGATTGGTATATATTATCTATGGAATGTTTATACAGATAAAATTATCTCAGGTTACGTTGTGAATCACCGGTCTGAAAGTGTAGTTATGAGGTCTTTCGTAGGACGCAATTTACAGGAACGATGTTGTGTGCATACATTTGAGAGAGATCCCAGTAATAAAAAAAAAACAAGCATGTTAATATGTCCAATAAATGGAGGTGTATATACTGGGAACACATGATGGACACACTATCTAGGAGAAAACGCGGAATGTGTTTTGACATGTGGCGTTTTCGCGGCATGAGAAGAGCATCCTTCCCTTCCTCACCTCCTAGATGTAGTGTATGCTATGCAGCGTCCCATAATTCTCCCATTGTAGTATCACAGTCTTACAGGAGTTGTTTTGTGTATTCTTTTAGAACCTGCGTTGCTCTCCACTGACCAGCTTATTCACGCTTTATCCCGCCTATGTTTGTTGTGTCCTTTTCTTCGCACTCTGTCTGCTCGCCACACTCTCTGCTTTTGTAAGTGTGCTGATTAGCAGGTTCCGTACTCTTTTATTTCTCATCGCGTTCTCGTGTGTACTGCAGTCAGGATGTCCCCTTGTGTTCCCTTGCTCCGTGCGCTACCCTTGCACTGTCTATGTCCTTTTTGTTGAGTTAACACACAAACTTGCATTTCTCTTTTTGGTCCTTCCTCCCGTTCGTACTACTGTATCCATCTTTCGTATCTCGCTTGCTCAGCACGATTACTTCTTTTATCGTCTGTGATCTTCTGTTCCTCGCCTACTGCACACACGACCCAGTGTATTTCCAGTTCATGACGCACGAGCAGACTGTATTCCTCCCCAGAGTGTGTAACCTGTCCCATGCCTGTGTTCCATCCCGAGCAGCAGCACACATGTTAGAATAGTTCGCTTATGTGTTCAGGGTGGATGCACGACATGCTTTAGCGTACTTAATGTGTGCCGCTCTTGTGTCTGCTCTCTGAGTTCTTGGAGTGAGTATGCTGCTCGATAACTTACCACACGTGACATATGTTATAGCATCAAACTACCTTTTGCTCACTTTGAGCTCTGTATCCAGTTGTGGTGCCGCGCTCCTGTTATTTGTCCTGCTCACTCAGACTTCTTTGTCCTTCAAGCGTACCACATCATCTTGGGTGGCGTGTGTTCTTCAGTAACTTGTGTGTGCCACTTCCCCTGTTGATGTTCTCCCACTCTGTGTGGCCACATGCCCCCTGTGTGGAATTAGGCTCTCACGCCACGTTCTATTTCACTACCCTTTCTCCTACAACAAACATCAGCAACACCGCAAGTCACCCTTAGTGATGATTTTATCTCAATAGCGTCACTTTCCTATTCCCAGCCACATACTTTCTCGACTACATCAACCCGGTTTTCTTGTTAGTCACATGCACCACTCTGTGTATCCTGCTAGTTGTTTGTCCTCCCTCACTTCTTGTTTTCCTCTGTGTGTCGTTCTCTTGTCTTGTTTGTTAGTTGTTTCTGTTCCTTATTTACTGACATTCTCCTCCCTGTCTCTTCACACCGTCCACCTTTGTTTCCACTCGCCAAATTGTTTCTCTTTCTTTCTCCACACTTGGTTGTTTATGCTCTGCTCTTATGTATTACTCTCACTGCTTGTCTGTTCTCATCACATGCGCATCACAACCCACCCAACCCATGAGCCCTACACAACCACATTTTGTTCGTATTGTTGTCTCTGTATCGCTTACACAACTCCGTTGTCTGGGGAATCTATATTACGTGAGACTGTTGTGTGTTGCTCAACCCTGTTTTTCTCTATTGCTTCCTTGTGTCTTTGTTTCTCCCTTCACATTCTCTGTCCCTGATTTTTCCCCTTTACAACTTAACTACCTTTATGTTACTTGCATCGACCACGCACGAGTGTGGCACCGAGACGGAGCGACGGGTGGAGTACTGAGAGGGCGACCTACTAAAGTCCGTGTAGGCACTACATGCCGACACTTGCGCAGAGATGGCCGGTAGAGGGTGGCGTTTCTGTAGCGTAGTAACCACACACGATGACAGCGACCACCCTGCCTCGGTGTATCGGTGGTCGTGAGTCGTATACGTCCAGCACCGAATATAAGACACTATATGTTTGTTCCACCCTCACCAAGCTGTCATACTTCGGGGCCCTGCTGTACGGCACCTACACTCCTCTGCCCTGCCTCTATCAACAATCGTCATTGCCTTATTGTGCACGCTTTTGTTTTGCAGCTGGTCCTGATCTGTTCATCTCTCTCGTGTTTTTCCTTGTCGTGAGTATCTATTAGCGCGCTCTTTCCTCTTCGTTTAGCTATATCACCTGACCCACCGTTGTCCATCACATACCTTGCACACTCTCTCTAGTATGTTTTTTTACTTCACAGTTTCTATGCTATGTTGTGTACACATTCCTTTTGTCCTATGTCTCACACACTCCGTGTCATTTACTACACCACCCCTACGCGCGCTATTCCCTCCGCTGTGTGTACTCCCTCGTTCTTCTTTCTCTCCCACACTATCCCCCTCCCACGTTTTGCACTTTTCCTCCGCCTATTTGGGTCTCTGTCATCGTGTTTCTCTTCTGTTTTGCATCGTGCACCGAGCCCTCTACGCGCACCACCCCACCGTTTCCTGTCCCTTCTCCTGTGTTCCTTTTTCTCATTTGTGTGTGTCTAATGCTCTTCTTGCCCGTATCCATCAGGCAATACAGCTTTGCATCCTTGCCTTTCTCTACACACTATTGTCTCCTTTGTTTCCCCCACTGATCAATGTTACTACCTCTGTTGACCCAGCATTGTTTATCGGCACGTGTGACAGGCTTATTGCTGGTCAAACAGCAGCCGCGCCTCGGACTCCACCACCGAGCACTTGTGCAACACCCTTCTACTACGTATCTCTGTCCTCCGTCGTCACCAACCCGTGTATCTCGTCATCTACGCGCCGGTGCTTGTCGGTACATGCCGAACCCATCGCCTTCCTGTACCAGCGCCAATTCTCACGGGTCGTAGCGCACTCCATATTCATACTTTTGATTGCCGCACGCCCCCCTGTACACTTTATACGCCTGTTTCTACGCCCACTGCACCCCCAGCCTCGTTTCCCTCCTACCACACTACCTCTTGTACGTCACTGCCCCTCTTATCTCGCTTGCCGTTCACGTGTGTGCACACATTGTGTGTGTGCGACCCATCACCTTACTCTACCCACGCACTGCTGTGTGTGTCCACCGTAATCGGCCACCGTTCCTCTTCGTCACTATATCTGCCCCGACACGCTGCGGGTGGCTGTGTCACACGAGACCCGCCTTCTACCTGGCCTACTCATACATGACTCTCACCTGATGACACCTCTCCCCTTGTCCTACCCCGCTAGCTTGCTCTTCACTGCTATGCCGTCACCCAACACGTCTGCGCGAGCATTTGATGCGTTTCCCTGATTCTTCTGTCCGCGCCTGTGTTTATGTAGTTGCTACTTATCACGTTACCCACACACGACCACGAGACCTATCCTCGCGCCCTCCACCATGTGCACCGAGGTACTATCTCTGTATCACGACCCCTTCTGCCCCCCCGCTGTGTGTTGTGACGCCTACAACAAGCCTACACCTTTTTATCGCTCACGCGAGTCCTGTTTCGTTTCCTTTCCCACATTCTCATGCCTCACACTCTCTCTCACCCACGTTCCGATCCCCACGCTCTCACCACCCCACCCACCTATCAGCACTACTTGTCGTGATTCTCTGTCACCCTCCACCGTGACTCTATCCCAACGCCGCTTCTCACCATCACTCACCCTATTACCCTTGGGTCTTAGTCTTCTGTACCCCTCTCGTTGTGTCACAACCGATGCATTCCACATACCACCACTCATTCTCCCACCCTGTTCCCTCAGTTGTCTTCACCATACCCTACCACACCATAGAGACGCACATGTAGCTATACCTACCATCTGTACCCTTGCCACTTGTCCTAACACTCCATATATAGCTGTCCTGCACTGTTCTGCTCACCCAACATAGACCCTTTCATCCCAAGTGTGCACCGGTATGACTAACACCCTCCTCAACGCCAGAGACATGCATGTCAACGACTCGCATCCTATATACATCTCGTACTAGTCCCACGCCCAGTTTTTCACCTGTCTCGCACCCGTGTTGACCGCTGTGCCCGACCACAGCTGTTCCACTGTTGATCCACATCACCCTATTTTGTTGGTGTCGAGACGAGCGATATGAGAGATCAAGCTATCGAGAACATACACGTAGTACGCGATAAACTTAGAGATATGAACCGATTTGAGTTATATAAAAAACAACGTGAACACTGTATGCAGGTAGTATTTGACAGACTGAAAGTGTCTTGTGTGCTGTGAGTGTGGTGTTCCGCCGGATGGAAGTGATGCACTCGAAGAAGATTGTGAGAAATTAGCCACGCGGTAATAAGAGGAGCTATAAATAGAAGAGTCGCGCGAACGAGATGAGAAAGTTGCGCAACGCGATTGCGCTCTGTCTGCAAGTAGAGATTCATCTGCACAATAATAACACCTACATCCGGCCACACATAAACACACACACAAGCAATGAAGAGATAGCCGAGAGAAAAGTGCTCGGCAGAGGTTTTATTTGATCCGCCATACGGCATAGACTTAAGATATAGCATATGAGATAGTATCAAAATAGTAGGTTGCGCACTCACACGATGAAATTGTAATTGACAGAGTTGCACGTTCATGAGTATTGTATCTAGTAAGATGAGGACGAACTTTAGCAGACGCATGTGATGAGAGGAATGAGAGATAGAACGTGAGAGATCAGTCGCAAAAGTTATATACGAAGGTGGTAAGTATGCGTTAGATGACGAGGTGGTTACACGTTCTCACCCATTGGTTTAGCAGTCTGATCGTAACACGACGACGGATAGACTCGAGAGCGTTAAGGACCTGTATTTGGCACGACCTGTGGAGGGCGTGTATGAGTAAACCCATACTTGTCAGGATGCTACTTCTGTGTGTATTTGTTTTTATTTAAATTACCAACACACAATTCTTCCACTTGTCAATTTTATCACTTTTTCCTCATCCATCATTTCCTTGATGGTGACTGCCACTTGTTAGCGGTTTTAGTTTCGTCGCATGTATCACCTCCGTTTTGACTTTCCATCCACTGTTGCTTGAGTCTGTGCTCTGTGCTGTGCACACGTCCTTTCTCCCTCTCTCTGTACTCTCTGTTATTCTCTGCCCGCCACATGTCCTCGCGCTACGATCGGTTCTTCATGTGTTATATCTGTTCGGCTTTTTCCTTTTTTGCTCTTGTATACATAGCCCTTTTCTATCGCATGTTGTGATTCTTGTACTCCTGACTTTACGCGCCTGTACTTTGTTCTCTCTGTATGATAGTCCTGTGTGAGTACTTTATGTGTGTGTGAGTTTGTCGTGACCTGTGCAAGTCGCCCTGTAAGTTTCCTGCCGTCTGTTCACATCGCTATAGATGTGGTGTGAGAGTAGGAACACGAACTGCTCGCGAGTGGACCACCTTCATCGTAGACTCCAGGAGAGTAGTGGATCTCTGCTCAGTGTTGTAGAGGTCCCTGTATGATGTTGACTCACTCATTCTCAGGATTCGGTTCTCAGTGTCTGTGAGCTTGCTGTTATTCCCTCCAAAATATATATCATAGGAAGGGGGCGGGTCCTCAGAAAGAGGGTTTGTTTTAGACGTATAACAGGAAACGTCAGCGTTTTTTTCACTGACATGACATCGAATTTTTTTTTCCAAAACTGCGTGAGTTGTGGAAAAAGGTTGGAAAGACGGTGTCCAATTTCACCCATCTTCTCTGCCAAGCTTCAAATGGCAGAGCCAGCATTGTCTTGAATATGCCCACAGTCCTGATTGAACGCCTCCAGCACAAACAGATCTGAGGGGGTTCGTCCGGTTGTTCTTGCGTCTGCTTGCCGAAGAGACCAGCGACCATTTTCTGTGGTTTTTTGACCCCCCACACAGCGCTAATAGAGGTTCTCTCTCTGCTATTTCAACATCGGATGGCATATAAGACATTCTTGCCCATTTTGCAGTCGAGGAGACAGTTCATTTTCTTCTTTCATCCTCCCTCTCCTGCATTGAGACTGTTTCAGGGCCATCATTACGTGTGGGATTGCAAGCCTAACACAGCCCAGTCGTTGTGGTGGTGAGAGTACACAGAGCCAATGATCCATTTAAATACCTCGTCTTGATCCAATTGATACAGGCAGAGTTCTCCTATTTCATACATGAAAATATACCCCAGCTACCCCTCAGGCCATATGGCTCCAAAGACCCACTCTTCCTGCAGAGTATCCAACGGGGGTCTTTGTACCTTGGCAAAGGTAGTATGTTGATTTTCTTAGGAGCATTCAATTCACGGGATGAATGCTGGTAGACGGTCACTGGGGTTTCGCACAGAACTGACGTACCTCTTGGCCGAACGAGATCTTGTTTTCAAATGTCGTTTTTGAAGTTGAAGTTGGATCCTCATTATCGGTAGAGTATGTTATGATGGGAATTCCAATAGGTGTCTCAGATGAGGAAGTAGATGATCCAGTTGCTTGTTCATCATCATCATCTTGACACGCATTGCGTTTCTCCTCCGCTTGACGATTAAACTCTCTTAACTCTAACCATGCTGAACGGATGTTCTTTTCCAACGAATGCTGCATGTAAAGTGCAGAGGTTTATGCCTGTATTTAAAACAAACTCTAAAACACGCCCTATTGGTCTCATTGGTTCATCTAAGGACTTCCCCGTTACACCCTTAAACACACCCCTGTATTATTATTGGCTCATCTAAGGATTCCCCGTTACACCCTTAAACACACCCCTGTGTTTTCATTGGTTCATCTAAGGACTTCCCCGTTACACCCTTAAACACACCCCTGTATTATTATTGGCTCATTTAAAGTCTCGCCACTCATGACGACATCCAATCAACATGCACGGTTACGCCCCCCTCGGTCACACCCCGTTGACCCCATGACCTCCCCATCCCCCATAAACCCATGACCCCCTTTAAAGGTCAAAGGTCACCTGTCAAAAAGTTTGACGAAAGGGTGTAGTATTATCTCTAATGACGTTTGTTTTTGTTTGAGTTAAGAAAACTCAGATAAGTGCTAGCAGACTAGCTGCTCAGCTAATGATGTGTTCTGTGTTGTGTTTTTAAAGTTAAGACAACTTTATTTAAAGGGTGGTTTTTAAACACAGATCGGCCATAACGCACTGTCAACGCTTATGCAGTTTGGTCCTTTTACCAATGGTATTTTAAAGGTACATGTTTGATTTTAAAGGCATGGTAATAAGCTACAAGGCTCTTTTCTTAGCTTCAATCGCTAACGTCTAAGGTAACACATGACTCACATGACCATCTTATGAGTCTATTAAGAATCATTTATCCAGAAATCCAGAAAAATAATATTTCCCTAAATAATATTTTACTAAATGTGATAGCTAATTAAACACCATTAAGAATTATTTATCCAGAAAGGCTTGGTTCTTATTGAAAATAATATTTCCTTAATAAAAGTTCCTTAAATATTATTTTAATATTTACATAATAATATGTTCTTAAATATTATTGTACTTATAATGGAGTTTTCTTATCAAAGTGGCAGAGAAATTAACTCACAATAAGAGAAAATCCGGACTTTGTCTTTATAAGTTTTATTCAAAGGCATTTCTGCGTTTGAAGACCCTGTCACTGACAAGTCAGTAAACAGAGCCCCAGAGCACAGTTTACAGACAGTCAGTATTTAAACAGTATGTGGGTGTTACCTCAACTTAAAAAGAGTTTGGAGACATGGTCCTCTAGACCCCACCTGGGGTCAGAGGTAACAAAATTATTAATGAGGACAGCCATGTGCTCTTCCTCAGACACAACCCTCCAGGATGTGTTTTAACCATTAAACTTCTGGTAATGGTTTTACAGACCAACTCCTCTATGGTAACAAAACACAGACGTCAGAGGAGAGAGGTAAATGGAAGTTCAGAGCATGAAAAAGAATTTTCCCACAAAATACTAAATAAGAGCAGCTAATTAAACACCATTGAGAATTAGTTATCCAGAAGGTTGGTTTTATTCAGTAAATCATTCTTAAAAAAATTATTTTATTAAAATAATGTTTTATCTGATGTTGCACTGTGAATAGTTGTTTGAAGGTATACCAATTATTGTCTAAGTTAGTTCCATGACTAACTTAACTTCATTTCAAGATTCCTCAAGATAACCCTTGGTTCTCAAACATATATACCCATGAATGGTAATGTTGCATCACTTTATTGGCCGTGGCTTTCAACCATCTCTGATTCAGTTCTTCATACTGTATTTAGTGTTTTGGTCTTCCTTATTCTTTCATTTTGTTTAGTAGTTTTAGTTGAATTGGTCTAGTACACTAAAGAGTTTGTTGATTGAATTATTTTTGTATTTTGAGTTGACTTCTTTTTGTTAATAAATTATTGTATTTCACGAAATTGTGTGAATTTATTCCATGTGTGTGGAGAGTTTTGCTTTTTAGAGCTTGATTCAGCATTTTCTCTATTGTCCTAATACCTCCGCCTTATTGAGCTGGTTTTCACTGGACAACACTAAACAGACCAAATTATTATTTCATAAAATATTAAAATAGTAATAATAACTTATATAATCAGAATCACAATCACAACATGGGCATGTACTGTATGTGCACATCTCTGAATAGGAGTGTGTGGACCTGTAGAGCAAATTTTGTGCTTTTAATCCCATGGAGGAATGTATCTATGAAACACGCAGACGTTTTAACTTAAAGGAAGGAATAACAGTCGAAATCATGTTATCCAAACTCCAAATGTTTCCCAAAACCATATTTAACATCAGTTGTTTATATTTTGTATTAATATTCACCAGCTGTTCATTTCTTCTTTAATGTTTATATATCTTAATTTGATAAACAATTGTGTATATCCTTGATCACCATCTTTATTGCAAAATATTACCTAATGTTTTATGTCACTTGTTTTTAAATGCAGATTGCAAAGAAATATGGTCCTGTGTTCAGTGTGAGGAAAGGCAAGATGGTCAAATCAGCTGCACACCTTCGTTGATTGGGCAGTTGTTCCTCTTTTTCACATTATCTTCAACAGTAATGGGACACTTTCTGCTTGCACATAGCGTCCATCACAAACATCTCATGACTAGCACCAAAGCCTAACAATAAACCACTCAGATTCATACCAGGGAGTAGTTCCTCCCAATCACACCCCTCCAGGTAACACTGTAATTGGGCCACATAGGCAATGAAGTCGCCAGGAAGACATCAGAATTGCTAGATGTCATCCATACCATGACACCATCCAGGGACGCCAAGAAAGGCCAGGCAATTTGAACTGCTGTTTGGTGCATGAGCTTAAACAACAGCCAAAACCTCCCTCTTGCAACCTGTAGTTAGAAATTGGGGGCCAGAAGGAACTCAACACTTAGAGGCTCAGCTATGAGTTTATGAG
Source organism: Crenichthys baileyi (assembly GCA_036173005.1). Classification (NCBI taxonomy): domain Eukaryota; kingdom Metazoa; phylum Chordata; class Actinopteri; order Cyprinodontiformes; family Goodeidae; genus Crenichthys; species Crenichthys baileyi. Next base: position 397,547 of record JAHHUM010000306.1, on the reverse strand, counting down.
TTTCAACCATCCACCTTATGCCTTTCTCCCTGGGCAACTGCAGAGTAGGAGAAAGTTGTCCACCCCTGTCCAGGAGTTAGGTTTCAGAGTCCAAGCTGTGTGTGGTGGTGAATCAAACCATATTTACATGGTATCACTTAACCTAACACACATGCTCTGACTCCTTACCCACCAGTGAGATTAAATTCATATCCTCAAAACCAGATTATGCCACTGTGATTTAACAGGACTATTCTGTTAATTCATGGCACACAATTTCCACGTTCCTTCCTGCAGATGGTGGGGTCATGTTGAGTTCACTTCTTGTAGCTTTTTAAGGCCAAGCCCAGGTGAGCCCTAGGAGGCTATGCTTGACCACCAGGTGCTTTCTACTGGTGAGAACATTTTCCCACAAGTGGACTGAAGGTCCATTCAATGCATCACAGCATGTAGATAGGGAAGTTCGACCATTTCTGTCATCGTCATCTTCTTTTACTTCGTTCCCTTTTCTGATTGCACATGAGCTATACTACACCTCGCTGTCCCTATTATTATTTGTGATAGAAGACTCCATCCATATGCATCACTGTATTTAACGCGGCTTTCAGTTTTTACCCAGTTTGTTCTCCAGTACCTCCCCATCTATTGAATTTTGCATATTTAACTTTGGCTTGTTTGGTCTGGATCAAAAGCGGACTTTATTTTTTTGTTTGGTGCGGTTCAATTTTACATTGTAGTAAAGTATAACTTCAAAACAAAGCCATGCGTATGACTATCGTTGCTCTCATTGGATAGAAATTACTAGGGCGGGACAGCACAGACTCCCAGTTCGGGAGACTGCTCAAACCTACTCTCCTTCTTTTTCTCCCTAAACATGCTGGACACGTCCACATTCTTGTGTGTCTTTTCTAGAAGTTTGGTTATGTATGCATATGCGCAAAAAGCAAGGAGTTACAATGTCCCTCGTTGCTCCAGGTCTGTCTACAGCTCATTGTTTGTAACATCCATGAAGTAGTAGCGTTAGCAACACTGATAAGCTAATTTTTCCAATGATGCCCTGCTCATTAATGTTTATATTTCCCTGAGCTGTGTCGGATCGAGGACGGGTTGTATTCACACCAGAAGCAAACCACACCAGGAAACGGACCGAAACCATGTCAAAAAGTGGGTATAGGTCCAGTTATTTGGTCTGACCCAGGGTTCACTTGAGTGTATTCATACCTGCACAAAAGGTCCAGATCAAGGGGCAAAACAAACTCTGGTCCATTTAAAACAGGTGCAAATACACCCTCACAGTGATTGTAAATAATCAGACCTGTGTGTGACAGCTGAAATTGAGCTAAATGTGGTTAATCACAAATCATTCATTTTTTGACAAGTCCGGCAATTACTTTTTCATATAGGGTCAGGTTGGACTGGATAGCTTTTTCCGTTTAACAAGTTAAATCAGAACTTATAACTGCATTTGCTGTTTAGAATTATTTAGGACTAACTGTGGCACAGTTAGCGCTGTTTTTGCATGTACTGTAGTTTGCATGTTCCCCCTCTGCACGAGTGGCTCATCTTCTCATGCACCGGCTTCCTCCCACAGTCCAAGAATATGCATGTTAGGTTACCTGGTATTTTTAAGCCCCCCTTAAGAAAGAGTGTGTGCATACACAGTTATTTGTCTCTGTGTCTCCCCATGATGAACTGGCAACCTGTACGCTGGTCAGTCAATGATCAGTTACATCAAGGCAATGGATTGATTCTTGGTTTGCTCAGATAATCTTTATTTAATTTAAAAAGTTGTTTATTTATCTCATTCATTTGTTCTGATTATTGCTATGAATATATTATTTAATATTAATATTTTATTAAATAATAATTCGGTCTGTTAAGTGTTGTCCGGTGAATACCAGTCCAATAAGGTGGTGGTATTAGGACAATAGTGAAAGGGATGAGCCAAGCTCTGATATAACTGAACAGCAAAACTCTGCAAACACTTTCTTAAAATACAAGAATTTCTTAACAAAAATAAGTCAACTCAAATTCAAACATACGTCAATCAACAAACTCTTGTAACGAAGTTAAGTTAGTCTTGGAACCATTTTAGGTAATAATTGGTATACCTTCAATGCAACATTCACAATGCAAGATCAGATAAAACATTATTTAAATATAATAATATTTATAAGAATGATTTGCTGAATAAAACCAACTTCTAGATGACTAATCCTCAATGGTGTTTAAGTATGCCGTTATTTAGTAAAATAATATCTCAGGAAATATTAAGGAAATATTAAAATATTATTTAAGGAAATGGAGTTTTGAAGAAAATTCAAACTGAAAGACTCACCTCCAACCCTCGGCCATCCTATGACTCCTCCATTCAATCAGCATCAGATCCGCATGTGTCTACAATCACATCAATCATCTAATTCTAAGCCTAAGACCTTCATTCAAGCTCATGTCATTGTCAGCATTCATGTCTTCCACCGGGGTCTGAGCGCCAAATCGCCATCTTTGTGTTTCTTATTGTGAGTCTTTTCAGGTTGAAATAATATTTGAATAAGAACCAAACCTTTCTGGATATTATTTTCCTAGATTGGAAACTAACAAAATTTCTGGATAAATGATTCTTAATAGACTCATAAGATGGCGGTCATAAGTCACGTGTTACCTTTGCTGTTAGCGGTTGAAGCTAAGAAAAGAAGCTTATAGCTTGTTATCATCCCTTTAAAATCAAACATGTACCTTTAAAATACCATCAATAAAGGAATCAAAATGCATAAGCGTTGACGGTGTATTATGGCTGATCTGTTTAAAAAACACTCTGTAAATAAAGTTCGTCTCAACTTTAAAAACACAACACAGAACACATCCTTAGCTGAGCAGCTAGTCTGCGAGCAATTCTGAGTTTTCTCAACACAAACAAATAAAACAAACGTCATTAAACGAACATTATTTAGATTATTTCACTCTAAACTAATCTTCTCTGCCCAAACACCACCTCTTACATGAACCCTGCTGAGGAAAAGGTTTCCAGGCGATGAGTTGAGGGAAACGAAGCTGTCCGGTCAACCACATGTACGCAGGAAGGTGTGTGATGGTGCGGTCTACGGCCTTCTTATCCCGGCTGTGGGGGAAATCTGCTTCAATTAGGTCAAAATTCCAGCTCTGACTCCTCCTCTTCCTGGGCTGAACTGGAAGTAGGTTAATGTGATTTATTTTGAAAGCTCCAGAAATGTCCTTACTGGCCTTTAATGTTGTAACCCATGGCTCGGATCCCAACACATTTAAGGTGATGAAAAATAAAAGGTTTGTACACACTAAGGGCCCAATAAGAAAAGTTGTAAAAAGAACCAAAGGGCAAAACAGTAAAATGAGGAAAAACTACATGGAGGAGAACATTAAGAACTGAAGTTGGTTATCTGTTGTATGCAAAATAATTGGTATTGGTAATAAATGGTATTTCAGCCCATGTGAGAACTCTGTATGTACCTCTTTGAATTGCAGGTGAAGTTGGCAGGGTTGATGTGTAGAAGATCACGAAAAACGGCAAAGCCTGCGGTCCAGGAGGAAGGTTTTTTGGTTCTTCAAAATATCGCTCAGCAGAAAAAATACAAAGACAACTACTAAAACACTCTTGGTGTCGAAGAACTCAAAGCTGAGGAGATTGTATAAATCCTCCGTTGCCTAGCCTGTGCTCCACTAACACAACTCAAGGTCAGTCAGGTGGGTTATGAACTAATGAGCTCTTAAGCACACTTAGTTTTCAAAATAAAAGCACCTCTGTGTGTTCATATTTAATCACTTTGTTTAACAGAGATAAATAACGATTAAGTAGTGTGAGTAAATGGTAGATAAACACATCATGCAATTTTGCAAATAGGCCAAATGTTGTAATAATGAATATGTAATAAAAAGGTTTAATTACCTAAATGTCCATAGTTTTCTGCTTAGAGTATTTTTTTGTAAGCTGGTATTCTAGGTTCTTGTTGATCCACTACTTCAACCTGGAGAGACTCACACAAGACAAGGAAAGCAGAGGTGGCAATTAGAAAGATTTATTAACAAATCTTTAATTCTTTGGCTATTGGATCCCGTGACAAGACGTGAAAGCTGAGAATGACATTAGATTGAATGAACATCGTAGAGGTACGATTAGTGACGTCCTCATTTGGGATCCAGACACTGGTAGTGGAGCCAGAAAGAGCTCGGGCATGCTGGCGGAGATGGGGTTGAGGAGGGTCAAAGCTCAGCCGAACAGCAAGAAGGTCCATGAATGGAGGTCTTTAAAGTGAAGCCTTGCGAGATGATTGGCTGAGGAGGGATGAGGACTTGACGTTGATTGGCTGGAGCAGAGGCGCATAGTGAGGTAATTGGAGGAGGCTGGAGAGGCTGAGGTGAGTCTTCCAGATTGAATTTTTGTCTAAACTTCATATTTAATATTAAGCAAAGGTAGAGCATGAACTAGGATTGCAGGTGTGTTAGAGGTCAGGGCACACCCATAAACAAAGTACTCACATGACCAAAAACGAATTATTACTAATATTAATAATGCCTCAATTTCTGCCTCTGACTTGATTAATACAAATAGTATGAAATAACTAAATAAATAATCCAAGTTTCATTTTTTAGTTTTTATTATTGAATGTTTTAACCTATTTACTGTACCACTTGACTTGAGTCCCGTTCTTGGCATGTGCTTTTGTCAGACTGATTTCCCATGAGGAAAACAGGTGACTGTTGTGTTTTGAGTGGCTGCAGCAGAACTGAAATGCAGACAAGAGCTCAGGAAGAGTATGGTATGGTGAAAGTTTTAATACTAACAAAAAATGCAAAGACACACAGGCAGGCACAAGGTGAGTGAGGCGTAGAACAAAGGGCAGCAAAAGGACATGAAAACATGGGCATGAACAGGCAAGCAAAACAGTAGAATCCAACAATGAGATGAGAAAACCAGAGCTCTAACATACAGGAAAAAATGGGAGAAAGGCACAGAAAGCTGGTGTGAATAATCAGATGACGTGGAGCAGCTGGGACAGAAGGAGCGCAGGGAGACTGAGGAGTAAAATAAACAGGAGACAGAGATACACACAAATCTAAACGAACAAACACACAATAATGAACTAGGCATTAAATAAACAAAGAAATTAACTAAAATGGCAGCGCTAAGGGAGTATAAATAACAGGAAATGAAGAAACAGACATGAAAGAAACTCAGTCACCTAACACTAACAGATCATGACGGTAACAGAATATGTGAATGAGCTGTGAATAACCAGCTTTATGTAAACTCTCACCTTCATACAGATCCCATTACACTGATTTCAAGCATAGAAGTTTTAATACAGCCGTAGAAAAACATTTGTCAAAAGCATTTTGTTGAAATCAACCAGCCTCTCATGTGTCTTGCATACAACATACTGCATATTTGCTCCCACTGCAACCAGCTGGAATTTAACTTCTGCATTTTTTTCATGTTGTGTTAAAGGGCTCAGAGAGGGAAACTGTTGCATAACTCGCTGGAGCCTGTGTACTTAAATCACTTCTCATCCAGTTTGTTCTCCACTACTTGCCTATCTATTAAAGCTTTTTTAAAGCAGTTTTTATTTTTATTTTTTCTTGTTCAAGCTTTTTGGATCAATTTGGTCTACTAGTTGGCTGTTGTTGAGATTTATTTTGTTGCTTTAAATTCTTGAGTGATTGGTTGCTGGTTGTTAGGACTCAAAAGCCCCAATCACGTCACCCCACCCTGGTCTCTGGCCACAGGCTGTCTCTCTTCTTGGAAACTAAATGTTTCCAAACAAAAGGAAGTATTCTGTTTTTCAGTCAAAAATTCTGAAAACCACAAATGTTTTCACAAACCAAATAAGTTTAAATGTAAACATGAAAAATAGTGAATACTTTTATCAAACTTGGCTGGTTTAATTCATGATAGCATTGTATGTAATCATGCTTCTCTTCAATATTTTTTATATGACATTTTCTGTATATACACAAATCAGGTTTTTATGATAATATGGGATTGAGGTATAGTGTTTTTTGAACTGATTAATTTAAAAATATTCAGTTAAGCAAAATATATATTTTAACGCAACTTATTTGTAAAGCCATGAAATTTGATGATGTTGAAATTACTCCACAGTACCTAATTGTGACTCTCAAACTGATTTTATAGGAGATCTCATACTCTCATTGATTAAAAAAAACACTGCACAGTTTATTATAATGTTCATAGGATTGACAGTAGGCACATTGTCTACATCCATTTCTCTCCATATTTTATACATTAGAGAAGAATCTGTGCTCAGTTTAACGAGGTGCGACGCAGAGGTGGTAAGGCTTGGCTCCCAGTCTGAACTCCAAGCTTGGCTGCTTTCCAGCAGGAGCTGAGAATGTAAACCTCTGAAGGAGGGAGGTGAAGAAAAGGAATAACTCCATCCTGGCCAGCTGCTCTCCAAGACACACATGCTTACCTAACAATCCAAAATACAGAAGGCAATATTTACTATAACAGTGTAAAATAGTAGTAGTTTAACCATTGTAAAATAGGTTATTCATACATTGATACGCAGATCGGTAGGCAACTTGAGGTTAAGTGCCTTGCCCAGGGGCACATCGACATATGGCAGGAGGAAGCTGGAATCAAACCCACAACCTTCTGATTGCAAGACCTTTACTCTTCCTACTGAACCACAGTCACCTCTTGAAGTGAACCGAAAGGATCAAGTTGAGAGCTAAGAGAACCAATGAGTATATACAGTTTATACTGAGGCAGGGGTGGAGAAATGACAGGCAAACCAGAAGGAATGAATACAGCTGAGGCAGTGAGAAGGCAGAGCTATCAGGGAATGTGTGGAGCAGCAGACAGAAGAAAAGAGCAAACCAGAGAAGGGTGAAAAAAACAAATTACCATCAATGGAGCTAAAGAAGAAAACCTAGAGAAAAATGCCAAACAGAGATCAAACAGGAAATTGAATTCAATAAAAGATTTACAAGAAAAAAACAAAGGAATAAATGAATGGAATACACCTAACAATGAGCACAAGGAAAAGAACTGATATGTCAAAACCCAAGCAGCAACAATGAAACAGAATATGGCAAAACCTTAAGAATCCAAAAAACACAATGAAAAATAAAAACCTAATACCTCTGGATCGTTACATTATGAGAGCGATCAGAAGACTCACCTCTCCCATTTCTATCAGGAAGGAGTCGATGTAGTCTCTTGGAGATGAGGGGTCAAGGTTCTCTTTGTGTTCTTTGATTCGAATTTCTACAAAGTCAAGTAGCTTCTGTAAGAGCTTCAGTATTTTTTTATGTGGTCCAGGCAACCACCTCATCAACCCAGGGATGGAATTGTAAATCTGAGAAGAACAGTGTTTGTATTCAAATAATCTTACAGTAGAAATAAACACCCTTTTATACAATATGGACTTCACACACTTTTGTTTTAAAATCATTTTTAATGTAACCTCAAGTGTAGAAAAACACAATATTCTACGTTTCTTAAGTTGATTGAATACATGCAAAGCACTTTCAATGTTAAAGGCTGCTTGTAAAGGATAAAATATACCAAAACTTCATAATTTCAGGATAAAATGCCATGTGTTCTTTTAGAGAAGCTTACCTGAACTGACAAACCTCCCTGTAAGTGAACAATCTCATTGAAGTACTGAAGAATAGTATGGTGCTGCTTGTCATTGTACTCGAATCGATTCCCAAACACCAAACAGCAAATTATGTTGGACACAGCATTGTTTTTCAGTGCCTGACCATTAAAAGGCTTACATGTGGATAATTAAAAGAATAGAGACATTTTGATAATAGAGTGAACCTTTTTGAAAAGTAGAAAATCCTCTAGCTTGGTGAATTAAGAAAACACATTCGGGCGCAACAACTTTTTCAGAAGATCTGACCGTACATCCAATAGAAATCAATAACACTTTTACAGTTTAATGAATGTTGTAAAAATCAGAAATTTGTGACTGACAATTCAGGTGCAACATCCATGGTGGGGTCACAATTTGGCAGAAGCAACATGAAAGCATCTATTCATGGTTCAGGCTGCTGCTGCTGCTGCAGAGCCTGCTGTTGGTACAGCTGGTGGAGGAGAAGATGGTTGAAAGGTGGATTTGGTCCTGGGATCCCGGTGTGAACAAATAGGCATTCCAGAGCAGATCAATGCGTTGCTCCCCCTGCTTTAGGTACCAGCCTGGAATGTTAGAAATGCTGGTACCTGCTGCAATCAGAAGATAGAGAAGAGAGAGCAGCAAACCAGCAAGCTTCTCCACAGATGGGGGAGCGTTGTAGATGACCATTTAGGCTTATGCTACTGACATCATGTACCATACAGCAAATACTTATTTTCCCCATATACATCTTCCTTTTGTGTATATAGATAATCGTACTTTATCTTGTCTAGAGTGTGTATTTATGTTTGTTTGTGTATGTATAGATAAACACACACATCTCTCTCTCTCTCGCTCTCTCTCTCTCTATTTATTTATTTATATATGTCATACCCACAGTGAGTGTGTGCAGGTTTTGTGCTCATGTTAGCCAGAGCTTTTTAAGGAGTAAGAACCGTCAGAGTTCAGAAGGTGGCTGTAATGCACACTTTACGTTGTTTGCCAACCGCCAATAAAAATTAAAAGAAGAAGAAGAAAAAAGGAGGCGTCAGCCCATTGTCTCTGTCAGCATGGTAACCTGACTGAGTTCTGCAGTTCTCTGCATTTCTCTAACCTGCTCTGATCAAGTTTCTTGTCCTGCTTCACAGATCTGATCACCCTGCAACAGACCCCTGGATTTCAAAGCTCCTGTTCTCCGTGTCATGCTCTGGCGAGTGTTGGAAACAACCCCCTGTTTGTCACTCCTTCTGCCAAACTCAGCCTCTGTGGGGAACACTTACCTCCTCCAACAAGCCATCATCCACCACCAACAGTTTGCTGACCTCAACCCTTCTCTGTACACCTCTTCATAACTTCACCCGAACAACAACCTCTCTCCTGTCCTCTTTAAGTGCCGGTCCAGATCCCTGTGGCAGATCCAGTCAGAGCTCGGTCTCATTTTGCTTGTATTACAAATAAACTGTTAAACCTGCTGTCTCAAATAATTAATTGTGTCCACACTCAGAGTTGGTAAAAGTCAACATTATGACAATATTATTTATTGATCCTTTTTAATATTACCGTACTAGAGGTCACCTTTAACCTGCTGTTGAAACTATTTAATTTCCCCTTAGGGGGATGATAAAGTATATCTCTGTCAAAGTCTGAGGAAGTTTTGGACCAAAATGCAAACAGGGACTAGTGCTCGGCATGTTGTAAAGTAAGATCTACTTTAATAAAGGCTCGTAGTTCAGCACTTACAAGTTCGCTGGAGATTCACAGATGAAATACTCTGCTAGCACAATGCAGGGAAACACAAGGAGCTCGAGGAGAGACGTGACATTTCATGGCTTGCATGACGTGAGGAACCAGTAGAGAACAATGAACATAGACCAGGTTAAATGCAGGGAGAGGAGGAGACCGGACAAATGAGAGAAAAGCTAAGGTGATCTGATGATTAGTGAAAACAGGTGCGAGAACCGGCTGTGGAGACTGAGGGAATGGTGGTTACTAAGGTGATTAATGCTGAGGAACACAGGGACACGAGGAACTAAACAAGACTGAAAACGTAAACAAACTAGAAACCAGGAAGTGGGAGACTGGGTAATAAAGAGACAATAAATACAGAACTAGAAGGGGGGAGCAGAGAAAGCGAAGACCTAAGATGACAAATAACTAAAACATAAACAATAAGTGGAAACTAAACCTAGCAGGAACAAATAATCAAATACTATTAACTGCCAGAGAAGAACTGAAACAGAAGGGACTAATACAGAGAACTATACTAGAATAATAAACCGTGAAGGGAGAAATAAACATGAAGAACTAAGCGAGAGAAAACTGAACTAGAAGTAAGGCTGGGGAGAACAACTAATATTAAGGGAAGCAAACAACTAAGTAAACAATAACAAAAGGGGATCTAAGAACAAGGGAGGATGAACCACTAGAAGGACAGACAGAACTAAACCAAACACCAGGATAACAGAAGGAATAACTAAACGTAGGAATACTACTCAACATAAGGAACCAGAACTAAACAGCAAAACAAAAACAAAGCCAAAACTGGCAGATCCTGACAATCTCTACATTAATAATTATATGATTGTTATACAAGTTTATGTTCTCATTTACTCATTTGTTTCGGGGGTGGATCCCTGCACTCGAGCCGGTAGGCTCAATAAAAGTCCTCTTAACATTTGTTCACTATAGGAGCTCTCTTAAGGCCTAAGATGCTTTGTGAATAACTTTTATCTTACCGAGGGAAAATTTGAAGAATTTAGAAGATTAAAAGCAGCACTAGGAGCTGCTTTTAGTCTTAGGATTCTTTGTGAATGTAAGCCATGTTCACAAACCTCTATAACTGGTTTGTTGACCATGGCAATGAGTTTAGTTTACACCAGTGGTGACAAACCAATAAAAGAGCTTTGGAATGTGATAAAAGGGAGATTCATATCATGGTTGTGCAAATCTGCTGCGTGTGATGCTATCAAGTCAATATTGACCAAAATATCTGAGGAATGTTTCTGACACCTTTTTAATAGTGAGGGTCTGGCATGTCCAGAACAAACAAAATGACAGGTCTGTCTGCTCTTACTTTCTTATATACAGTACAGACCAAAAGTTTGGACACACCTTCTCATTCAAAGAGTTGTCCTTATTTTCATGATTATGAATATTGCAGCTTCACACTGAAGGCATCAAAACTATGAATTAACACATGTGGAATTATATACTGAACAAAAAATTGTGAAACAACTGAAAATATGTCTTATATTCCAGGTTCTTCAAAGTAGCCACCTTTTGCTTTGATTACTGCTCTAACAATCTATTCAGTAGGACTATCAGCTGTGTATTGTATCCACCTCCTGCACAACACAACTGATGGTCCCAACCCCATTTATAAGGCTTGAAATCCCAATTATTAAACCTGACAGGGCACACCTGTGAAGTGAAACCCATTTCAGGTGACTATCTCTTGAAGCTCATCAACAGAATGCCAAGAGTGTGCGGAGCAGTAATCAAAGCAAAAGGTGGCTACTTTGAAGAACCTAGAATATAAGACATATTTTCAGTTGTTTCAAACTTTTTTGTTCAGTATATAATTCCACATGTTTTAATTCATAGTTTGATGCCTTCAGTGTGAAGTCATAAAAATAAAGCAAACTCTTTAAATGAGAAGGTGTGGCCAAACTTTTGGTCTGTACTGTACATTTGTCCGTTTAAGAACTCCCAAAACATTCATTCATTCATCTTCTATACCGCTTATTCCATAGTGGGTCACGGGGGAGCTGGTGCCATCTCCAGCTGTCTACAGGCAAGAGGCAGGGTACACACTGGACAGGTCGTCAATCCATCGCAGGGCAAGACAGAGATATACAGGACAAACAATCACATACACACCCATTCACACCTAAGGCTAGTTTAGAGAGACAACTTAACTAACAGTCATGTTTTTGGACTGTGGGAGAAAGCTGGAGTACCCGGTGAGAACCCATGCATTTTTGTCCTGTTTTTTTCTTTTTTTTTACATGTCTCATTATGAAAATATTTATTTAACACATAAAAACAAATTTTCTTGAGACCTTGCAGTTCTGAGAAACCCTCAGTGAGATACTAGCACTCCTGCTGGATGTATCGCTCCATGGTCTTCTTTCCCAGACCAAAGTTTCTCAGCGTATGAAGAGCAAACCTCCTCTGTATCTTCCACTGATAACCATTTGACATCACAAGACCTGATGGTGAAAGAAAACAGCATTAACATTGAGGTATGGGTAGTCAGATTCTCAATAACTTACTCAACACGAAAGTGTAACATCTTAAACAAAAGCAGTATACCTTTATTTTTAAATAACTCAGAAAACAATGGAATGGGGGGCCGATCTGTGAAGTCTTATCCTTTTTGGACCAGCTCCTCTTTCACATATTTCTAGCCGTTAATGATCACAGGTCTGCCACCAAAGATATGAAGATTGTAAATGTCTCCATATTCCTCTGCAAACTGAACAAAGAAAACTGATGAATTGTTTGCCGCAGTATTTTTCAGGCCTGCTTCAATTTTTACTTTATCTTAAAAGCGCAAACATTATAGCAACTTAATAAGCAGAGTAAAAAAAAAATCCACAGAGAATACACCTGTCCCATAAGCTCAAATTTCACAGTACAGATGTCAGGATCTGTACATTTCTGTGTTGGTGCATGTGTTGACTTTGTTCAGGCCACAGATGGCGTCTGAACCTGGAGGAGAAGTGACAGGTGTTTCCCATTGCTCTAATCACTTCATGAGGAGGATTTAAGGAGGAGGCTGCCAGCAACTCAGTGCCAGAGTGTTGCCCTTAGTGGTATAGCTCAAGCCACACTACTTTGCCTTGTCTTTGCCCAAGTCTTAGTTTTGACGTTGTTTTTGTATTTTCGCTACTCTGCAGGATTTACCTGGATCAGGCTTCGTTCTTCGTACTAAACTCTGTTTGGATTTATGCCCTCTGGAGAAGAGCTCTCCTGCTTTGTGATTAAGATTCAAGTCTTCAGTTACTTCATTGGATTACTTCGAGCTGGGAGCCTCCCTGATTCCTTCATTCATCGGACCTCCACCAGCGAAACCTGTCTACCCTCCTCCACCTGGTGCACCAACACCAAACAAAACCTGGATCATCCTCTCGCCTTGTTCTCCAGCATTCCACCTGGTCTCTCCACCTCCCTCTGGCGGCGGATTCCATCACCCCCAGTAAGATAAGATCATCATCCCCTGCTTACCACTTTATTTATCTTACAGTTCGTATCCCGGTTCCAGTTCCCCTTTATTCCCTGCCATCAGATAAATAAAATCATTACCATCAAACTCTGTCTCCTGATTGCTTTCTGCATGTGGGTCAACGCTGTTAAAAACAATATGACAACACTGACAAAGAAATCTTAGCACAACTTTTAAGGTTCACATTCATCCAACAAAAAGTTTGTTTCAAATGATGGCTGTAACCAACAATTTCCTTTTATTTTCATTAAAACATATGTAGAAAAAAATAAAGTTGCTGGTAACTTTTGCATAAATGATTCTCATGTTATTTCTCTCTATGTGAGAAGTCTGTGAACCACCTCGGCAAACTGCAGGTGAAGCCTTGCAGGTCTGATTCGGTGAAGATCTCCAATAAATGGAAGAGAAAATGGTCCAGGAGGAAAGTTTTTCACTTCTTCAAAATATTGGTAAGCAGCAGAAAGATGGAAGAAAAATATTAAAATACCCCTGCTGTCAATCCACTCAAAACCACCAACACTCCGTATCGCCTTCATCTCGCGACTGCTCTACTACAGCCAAAGGTCAGTCAGGTAGGTTATAAAGAATATGCGACAGAGTGTATTTAGCTTTCAGAATAAAAGCACTTGAGCGCTTGCATAAGTACAGAATGCTCTTTAAACGTCAAAGAGTGCTCTTATGGTTGGTAAAATAACGTGAACACTTTAGCAAGTTTTTCTAAGCTCTGAAATGGTTTGAGATTTTTTTTTTTTTTAAAACATCGAGAAGTTAACAAATTTGAGGAATTGAATATGAATTGAAAAATATTGATGCTGGATAAAAATTCCAAAGGCTGATAAAATGCACACCCCAGTGACACAATGACTACTGACTTTGAGGGTTACCATTAGTCCAAAACAACACTAGAGGCCTGATTACTAATACATTAGCAAACCGTTTTATATGGATATTTACAGAACATTTAGAAAGAGTTTACTCTTAAGTAAAAACATGACGTTCCCTGGATGTGAAGTTTTTTTAATAACTGGGATTTCTAGGGCCTCAAAAATTCAGGAAACGTTAACAAAGATCCTGATAGTTTGTCTTTTATTGGGCTCCACAATGAAAAGCACTGTCATCACAAATCAAGAAGTTCTCCTGTTTGAATTCAGGATTTGTTGGTTATTCTGTGTGGAGTTTATATAATTTCCCTGCACATGTGTGGTTTTTCTCATTCTAATGACCTCTGTGCCATATACATTCTTACAGTCTACAGCTGACTGCGAAACTTTCAACTCTGGACATGTTTTTATCTGTTAATGGGTCCAGAGAGGCCACCAGTGTTACATAACTCTACTGGTGCCAGGTTTTTTTTTTCCCCCCCGTTATCTTCATTCCTGTCTCAGCACACTCACAGTCCAGCCTGCAAGAACAAGCTCAGTTTGTCTTTTTAGCAAGGCTTTTTTTTTTTCTTCACCATGATTTTCCAAACTCTCTTTGATTTCATGGACTTTAGTGCCTGGATTTTGTTGGGATTTGTACTGCTGTTAATATTTGATGTTGTGAAAAACGGGAAGCCTGCTAACTTTCCACCCGGACCCTGGGCTGCACCTCTTGTAGGAAATGTTCTCACTTCGCTGGACTTCAAGACTATGGGAAAGGTGAACAAGAATGCTTGTTTAAATATGGGCATGTATGTGCACATCTCTGAACAGGAGTGTGTGGAGCAGATTTTATGCTTTTAATCCCATAGAGGAATTTATCTATTAAACACACAGAAGTTTTAACTTAAAGGAACAGTGAAAATCCAAACTCCAAAAGTTACCCGAAACCCAATTAAAATTAACATTTAACATCCATTGTTTATATTTTGTAGTCATATCCACCAGCTGTTCATTTTTTTTTTGACGTTTTTATATCTTAATTTGATAAACAACTGTGTATATCTTTGATCATCATCCTCATTGCAAAATATTTCCTAATGCTTTATGTCATTTGTTTTTAAATGTAGATTGCAAAGAAATACGGTCCTGTGTTCAGCGTGAGGAAAGGCAATGTGAGGCTCGTGTTTATTTCAGGGCACAAGATGGTCAAAGAGGCTCTTGTCAACCAGCTGGACAGCTTCGTTGATCGGCCAGTTGTTCCTCTTTTTCATGTTATCTTCAAGGGCCTTGGTGAGTAGTTAAACAGGTGGTGCAATACTTTATTCTACATTGAATAACAATCTTCATGCAAGCTTGTTCCTTTTTCCAGCAGTCCTTGGGTAAGAAACTTGGGGACATGCTGCACTGGTCACAGAGAGACATATAAGATAAATAACCATTTAAAGGGACACTCACTCTTGAGCAGTGCCAGCTTAAGGTTGTAAGAGGCCCTAGGCAGAATTTTAGTTAGAGCCCCACCTCCCTTTAAGCCCCCCAACCGCTACAGTGACCTCCTTCGTATATTTCCATGCTTGTTTATTTTATACATTCTGAAAAAAAAAACAATGTGTTTTGCAATTAACTGCCATGTTTGTTAAGAAGTGACATTCCTTAACAAAAGAGTACAGGAGTGCAGGCAACACTCACAGACACAAAGAGCTAGTTTGAAAGCTTTGTTGGTAAATTTCAGAGGATTCCTCCGTGTTAACGGCGTTTGGTCCAAGGGGGCACTAGGAGGAGTGGCAAGTGGTTAATGTCTGAAATATGAAATGATTTACATTGATTTTGTAATGAAAGATATTTTTAATGGTGGAGGACAAGACAGCATTCCAGGAGGAGGTGAGTGTATCCACAGTAGTATATCTGATGTCGGCAGGGGATCGGTGAGTAGGATTTGTTGGTGATTGTCTCTTTCTCCTATTTCCTGGTTGGAATAGTGGAGTGGTGATCTTTGGAGAGTGGACAGGCAGGTGAGTTAGCAACGGGAAATCCAGGTAAGTGGTTCCAGGAGGGTGGTCAGAGAGTTGTGAGGAGATTCACAGAGGGAGTCCTGAGTTTTCCAAAGAGATGTGGGGAACAAGGAATCAGACTATGGAGTTCAGGCACAAACATCAACAAGGAGAATGGAATTTCCTGTGAAGAAGAGACGGCAAAAGTGAGTGTCAGAAACTCCTGATTATCACTCGTGAGCAAGACAATGTGGCATGTGTTTGAGGGAACCTGCTCCTCTTAAAGCTCCTCCTGATTGGCCTTGATGAGCTTCAGATGGAGGACAAACCTGCCAGCCACAGCCTGTAATAAGGAGGAGACACACACAGACTAACCTGCACATAACTTTGTAAATATGACAGTTAAGTAGTGAGCTAAAACTGAATTTAGCAAACGACTGTGATATTACATTTTTCAATAAAGGAATGGCTTCTTATTTAAAGTGATTACCTTTAATATTTCTTTTTTCATATGTAATTTCCAATTTTCCTGATTATGTTTCCTGAGCTTGGAAGAAAGCATTGAGTGAAAATGATTAGACAGAATACTCTATTGTTTCCTTTTTGTTAAGTAAATAGTAAATTAAAGAAATTATTGGATCTGGTAATGCTTATTTCCTGTTCCGGTTTTATTTCGTATATGCTTCGCCCTTTAGGGCTATCGCTAGTGGGTTTATCCCATCACGCCAACCTGCTCAGTGGGCCTCACCCAGTCACTGTAATTTGTGCTAAGAACAGCTCCCATGTTTCCTTTAGCGTCAGCTAAAAGCACCTGAGAGAAACTCTAAAGAGCAAGAAGAATAGCTAGCGCCAACACCATCTGTCTTTGCCCGGCATGTCAGACAAGCTACATCATGAGTTATGACCTGCATGCCATCTGCGAGGACTGGCACAGACCTGACCTTGTAGGTCTGGCCCTACCCCCATAGCCCTCCTGCCCATCATGCATGCATCTCCCTCTGGAGGGGAAGCAATGGCGGCTCGCCATCTTCTCTCCACTAGAAGGGGAATTTCACATAGAGGACAACTATCCACTGGATCAAGGGCTGCAATGCTGGGCAGTGAATCGGACAATTCTGCCTATGAGACGGGAACTAGTAAAACACCTGCCCCGTCCTTCAGACAGAGGACCCGGAGATAGGTGCACCACCAGCGTGTTGTTGGCCCTCCTGATGTTGGCAACCACCCCACTCGAGGCGATGGACGAGCATGTTAGCGAGCACCCCAACCCCTTTGTGCTTTGGGGCGGGGGCGGCCAGGGAACATTCCTGAGAACCATAAGCTAAGTCAGAACCCCATCACGCCGCAACATGGCCCAAACCCCCACACAAACCAAACACCCCAACAACACTACACCCCTGCCACACCCCAGACATTCCCTGAGTCCCCAAATCTTTTGTGTCTATGTCCAGGTAAGTTGTTATGCAAATGGGTACGTACAAAATGCATTAAAATTGGGGCTGGAGTGGGTGTTTCTAAGACCCCACTGCAGTTCAAGTACCGTTTAGTGTCCATTTTAAAATTCTTCCATGAATATTTGCGCTGAACGTTTCTTCTAAAATAGTTTAATGTAACATTGTTACAGGTATAGCTCTGAGTAATGGCTACTTGTGGAAGAAACAGAGGAAGTTTGCAAACGCTCACCTGCGCTACTTTGGAGAAGGAAAGAAATCTCTGGAAAAGTACATTGAAGTTGAGTCCAACTTTCTTTGTGAAGCCTTCAAAGATGAGCAAGGTAAGTGGACATTAAGTGAAATCACTAAAATAATTATCTGCGGATTACAATTTACCCTAATTTAAATTTATTTCTCAACATTTCCAGGAAGGCCATTTAACCCTCACTACATTTTAACAAATGCAGTGAGTAACATCATCTCCTCTGTGGTCTTTGGACATCGATTTGAATACTCGGATCCAAGCTTTCGCAAAATTCTTGAGCTGGACAACGAAGCTGTTTTTCTGGCTGGTTCCTTTCAGTCTCAGGTATTCTTTTCTACACATCAAAAACGATCTTTAGCCAGTGAGCTACTGAGCTAAGAGTCTGTCCCATCAACAGCTTTATGATGCCTTCCCTGGCCTGATGAAGTACCTGCCCGGACCTCACCAGACTGTTCATGCCAACTACAGGACGATCCTGACGTTTTTAGAAAAGGAGATAAAGAAGCACATAGAGGAGTGGAACCCAGATGATCCTCGGGATTATATTGACGTATATCTGTCAGAGATGGAGAAGGTGACATATCCAAACAATATGAGACTTCTGTCATTCAGTTCTATCAAAATACTTATTTTTTGTTGCTGGAGGGGAGGAAAACTATATGGAAGTTCAGGGATATTTGATGAAAACACATCTTTCTACAGGTTTTGCACTGTTGAAAAGATAGTGTCAAAATGTCTTCACATGAAGTCTGTGGTCAGCAATAATGTCCGTCTATCAGTCCGTGTTCCATCGCCACAGTTACCAACTTTTGTACAGGGTGGTCCTAGTCTCCACTCTTTCGTTATCCCTGCATCTGGTTTTAAATCAGACCTACACCACCCCATCAGGATGTGCTTTTCCCTGAAGACCCACTGCTTTTTTGCCTGGAGAGAAAAAATAGAATTGCCAGGCTCAGAAAAAAAATGCTATTGAGATGGTCAAAAGCAAAAAGACAACAGTCTCTTATTTGTGGGTGCACATGTCGCTTGTGTACTTGCATCTGTTAATAAGCCCTCCTCTTATCCAAGGAGCAGGAAAAAGCTGTGGTGGACTTGTTCCCTGGAGGCTAGCGTTAAAGCACTTGACCATTAGCTCCGTAAATTGGCACACTGCATTACAACCATACTTAGTTGGTCAGTTTGGTCAGTAAATCCTCCACTGTCAGTAGCTGGTCACAAAAAGGCGCCCAACAATCTTTCATTCATCATTGAAGGCTACCCTTATTTCCAGCAAAAACAAAACAAAAAATCCAATGTAGGACATAATACAAAAAACTATTTTTCATAAGCAAAAAGCCAGTTATGAATGTGCACACAGCTGTTAATGTCACAATTCGTAGTTGTTTGGGTTTTGTTGTTCCTATGGGTTTGTTTTTCAGCATCGGTTGTTCTTAGGTCTTGCCAGTGATCATTATTGTTTATGGTTCTTCAGGTGATGCTTTATAAGTTCATTCCTTAGGTTTAGCTTCTTACTTATTCTTGTATTCTGTTCTTGCTGCATTTTAGTTTATGTTCTGTTACATCTGTGAGAGTTTCCTTCGGTTAGATTGTTTCATGTATCTCTGTTTATTTAATTCATGCTTTAGTTACTACCCCGTCACAGTCATCGTGTAATCAGTTTCATTCAGTCCACCTGTGCTATGCCAATCAGTCTCCCTGCCTCACTTGTTTGTTGCTTATATACTCTTCAGTTCTGCTTGCTCTTTGTTGGTTCATACTGTTTGAACATGCCAAGCCGATCCATGTCCATCTCTGCTTCTTTACTCGTGTCAAGCTGCAAATTTATGCCTTTTTATTAAACGTTTTCTACTCACCAAGCTGCTGCTCCCTGCCCATCTGCATTCTGGGCTCCTCTCTAAGAACCACTTTCGGACAGTTAGACAATGTGCATTATGCACGGTTTGTCATGCTTTGGAGGGGTTGGTTTTGTTTCAGGTCTTATTTCTGATCATTGTTTCTTTTCCAAGTGGTGCTTTAGTTTCTTACTTATTCTTGTGTTCTATTCATGATGCATTCTAGTTTGTGTTCTGTAAGAGTTTCCTTGGATTAAATTGTTTCCCTGTATCTCTGTTTATGTTATTGTTACCACTCCCTGCCTCAGTCAGCCCATAATCAGCTTAATCTGGTCCACCTGTTTTATATCAGTCAGTTTCCCTGTTTTCTGTGCCATGCTCCTATGTACTCCTCTGTTCTGTTTACTCTTTGCGGATACATACTGCTCATGTCCATGTCTGTTAACCAAGCCCAGCCCTGTTCATCTTGCCTGTCTTTGTTGACACCTGCCTGTAAGTTTTTGTTTTCAGTTCTTAAACTTTTTTTGCTCACCGCATCTCTGCCTGCCCGTCTGCATTCTGAGCTCCACTCCAAGAGCTACTCCTGACACAATTATGTATAAAGTTACAAATCTTAGCACAGTCTTTGGTGTAATTAGATCAAATAACAATAGTTTCTTATGTCTTGTTAGAAAAAAGAGGATCCCCAGGCTGGCTTCAACACTGAAACACTGCTGATTTCCACTCTTGACCTAATTGAGGCTGGAACTGAAACATCTGCCACTACGTTACGCTGGGCCCTTCTGTACATGTTGCACTACCCAAACATACAGGGTCAGCACCTCATCATAAAAACTGAAATATCCCAGTGAAGGCTAGAAATGGTGTTGGATTTCAGCCAAGACACTCTCAACCCAGCTTGCTTTACTTTTTTCCTCTTCCCTCCTTCCTCAGAAAAGGTCCAAGCAGAGTTAGATAGAGTAATCGGGCAGTCTCGTCAACCCACCATGGATGACAGGCCAAACTTGCCCTATACCGAAGCTGTCATCCACGAGGTACAAAGGATGGGAAATATTGTTCCCATGGGATTTCCTAAAATGGCTAGTAAAGACACAACACTGGGAGGTTACTTCATTCCTAAGGTGGGAGAATATGTACCCCAACTCAAACCGATGAATTTTATGTGATAAAATCAGCCACTAATGTCTAAAACATGTCATGTCTCCTGTTTTAGGGAACATATGCCACAACAATCCTGGCATCTGTGCTGTTTGATGAGAATGAGTGGGCATCTCCAAATGTCTTTAATCCCGAGCATTTCTTGGATTCAGAGGGCAAGTTTGTCAAAAGAGATTGTTTCTTGCCATTTTCAGCAGGTTGGTTTTAAGTTATCTGTTTTATACCTTATTTTCCTAAGTGTTCTTATGCAATTTCCATTTCAGCTTTCCATACTTTTGCAGATGCTAATTTTCTAAATTGTTCATCCATTCAGGACATTTGAGTAAAAAGTTCAACTAGGAAATGCTTTTACAGTGGTGAGGTTTTATTATCTGTATGCTGTACATATCATGGAAACGTACAACACTGAAACTGACTTTTGATTTGTGTGGTAAAAGGGCTGTTTTACTTTTTTTTTGGCATCTGAACTAACTTAGATCAGTATCATTTTAGTCTGTGATGAAAATCATGCCCGATGCTTTAAATCACGATCCATAAATCCATCGTAAACCCCTGATTTCAAGTGGGCCAGAGGTCAAACCAGGTGTGAAAAGGTGTTTAATGATTAATTTTCCAGTGTTTTTTTATGTGACTTGAAAAGTCAGAGTTGCAAAGCATATCCACAAACCTGCCACACAAACAAAATATATTGAAGGCCGTCAGTATAAATTGTTAATAATGCTTAACAGTTGGACAACTGTTATCTCATTAAATCAGTGGCACACATAACATTTAAAATATAATTTTTTTTAGCATGTTCCTATTATGTTTAAATGCATAAAATGAAGAGAAACAGTCATAGCTTGCTTAATAGACACAATTAGCAAATTCCACAGATTTTTCGATTTACCTCTAGAATGCGATCTACCTAGCTGTGTCATTATTGCCAGATCCAATTTCCACCTTACGAAAAAAAAACGCCTTAACACCACTTTTAACTCATCTTTAAAAATAAAATGCATGCACTTGTAAAATATGTTAAATATTTTGTAGTGAAACATACACTGAGTGTAGCTAGTCAAGCCTCTCTTATTTTTCACTGCAGGTAAACGTATGTGTTTGGGGGAACACCTGGCCAAAATGGAGCTCTTACTCTTCTTTGCAACTCTGCTGCAACGCTTCACTTTTGCTCCGGTTCCAGGAGAAATGCCCAGCTTGAAAGGTGTGATGGGCTTCACCCATTCCCCCGACAAATTCAGACTGCTGGCTTTGCCACGCTGATGTCCCGACCAATTGTGTGTTATGAATAATCACTTTTGATATCAGTGTGAGTGTGTGTCGTGATATACAGTCAAATTCTGTAAATTAGAATATACATTCTGTATATCCGGTAACATTGCTGTTGTTATATAGGTTTCTGCAGGTGTAGAAGCAGTCTTTCTAGTATCTTGTAATCTCTTCATTCTTTTCTCTCTATTCTTTTCTCCCCTTCCTTTTTCCTTTTTGCCCCTCCTCTCTCTCTTTCTTGCATTTTTTTTCCTTTTCTTTTCCATCGCCATGTCTATTGCAATTGAAATGATCCCAAAGCAGCTTCCAATAAAGTTTTTATATATATACGTCTATGTCAAGAGGAGCATTGTAGCGTTAGCCGTAATTGTGAAAGTAAATCTGTTGGCTTTTTCTTGGCACTCAGACAACAATTCTGAGCGCTACTCTGCCAGATAGGACACAAAAAAAAACTGTTGAATACTGTTCATTAAACCCCATATTTCTTTTTAAAAAATGTTTTTATTGGTCTGATGCAATATTGTAATTTTAAATGTAGAATTTGCGTTGGCTTAAGTAGAAAATCATCAAATGTCAGAGAAATGAAGGCATGAAAATTTCAGTCTGTTTTATCAATCTATAAAATGTTTTTAACTTCGTGAATTGAGTTACTGTAACAAAGGAACTTTTTACTGAATATGATTGTTTATACTTTTCCATATGTATAACATTTGGTGGTTTGAAGAGTTTGTAGGAAAACCATGGAAATACATGGATCAAAACATGTCTAAAGTCTTGATCTACTGTTTGATATAACCTTAAAGTATCTGACTTTTTTATCCGTACTGAGCCAGAAAAATATAGTATGCATTACTCTGACACATCATAAATTTGTTCTACATCCCTGAAAGTTTGTGAAAGATTTATTCTTGACCTGGATGAAACATACAGTACATAGTTTATTCATGATACAAAAGCAGCTCTGTAAACATTTTTCAACTTTTTACTGTTTAAATGACTCAGATTTGGCTTGCATGATAAGAATGTTCAGCTGTCTGCAAAGTAATTAATCATGATTAGTGTTTTATGTTCTTGTCTCTGTGGGAATTGTCAGTCCTGGACCAATGTAGACAGTTTATTAGTTATTTTTATCTCCAATTTGGGGAATGCATGAAAAACTGTCAACAAAAAACTTTTGGGAGAAAAAGCTTTTCAATGTCTAAGAGCAGTTTGGGGGGTATTCAGTTTTAATTTGTGCATCATATTTTATGTTCATCGCAATTTAAGAGGATTTTGACACTGTTTTACAACAAACCAAGATGAGAAGTAAAAATGTAACATGTAACAATGTTTATATGCTATAAATATCCATACTAAACAGTCTTCTAATGATGGCTTATTTGTCAGACCTTTATAGCATTAATAAGTGATAAAAGCTCAGCTCCAAGGACACAATCAGAGAAGATGAAGTGAACGATGTAAAAAAAAACGCTGTGTTAATTAGTTTTTCTTATGACAATATTTGATCAACTTCAATGAAATCACTGAATTATATTTGTGTTACACAAGGAGCTTTTATTGCACAGGCATGAAACTGCATTTAGTTAAGCTCCCTATAATACCATCTAAAGTGCAGCTCACGTTTTTTCCAGTTTGACCATGTAACCGCCCAAAGGTTAGTTTCCAAACTGGCTTCAGCTTGTTTAAAATAATAAAGGAGTTGTGTCCAATTCCAGTCCTTGAGGGCCAATTCTCTTTGGCCTCAATTACAGCTGCAAGTATTTGAGATGATGTCTTTATTATCTTTCACACATCTACAGATGAGAATCTTAGTCCATTTTACTTTGTAAAACAGCGTAAGCTTTTTATGTCTTCTTTGAAATTATGGACTATTTTGTGTTGATCTACCAAATAACACTGCAATAAAATATATTGAATGATTTCTGAAGGGACTGTAGCTCATAGTTCTCCAGTTTTTCCTGTGCAAAAGTCCAAGTTTAGCTCTTTAACCGGTCCACCTTGTTTGAGCCCATTTTCCAGCTGCTTCACAATACACAAACAGAGACACAAACAGAGCAAGGATTTAGACAGTAATATTATGTAGAATATATAATGACTGAATATTAAATGTTCATTATCACTCTGTTTAGTGATATGTTAGGTTTTATCTTACATGAACTACAAGGCTTATCAAGGAGCATGTAGGTGTGGTTTGCAGCATTTAAAAGCACTTTCCCCTTTGCACAGTCTAGGACATGCTGTGCTTTTCCATTACCTGGCCTAGCATTACAGACTTGAACTGTAGACAGACTTCACAAAAACAGCAAGAGGACATATCAGATAAGCGGAGGCATTTATTCTACTGCTGCCTGCTTTTGCTCACTTTAATCATGTGGCTTTATAATTTTTTGCCGAGCTTCGACCTAAAGGGATTTTTCTTATTCCTCTTATCATTCCTTCTGGTTGCTGACTATCTGAAGAACAAGAAACCATCAAACTTTCCTCCAGGACCACGGGCTCTTCCCTTTGTAGGAAATATCTTGACCTTGGACAGCAAGCATCCTCACATTTATTTCACCAAGGTATTGAGTTACATTCAGGGCTAACTTCATTGTCAAATATAGAGTTGCATGCGCAAAACATAACAGCTGCTGAAAATACAGTGCTGTGAAAAAGTATTTGCCTTTAAGAGATTTCCGTTTCTGCTCATTTGTCGCATTTCAGTTTATCAGATAATCAAAATCAAAGACAAAGATAACCTGTACACATCAAAATGCAGTTTTGGCTAGGTTACTAAATTGTCTCCAAGAACGACATTTAAAGCACTGCCTGCCTCAATTTCCCTCAGTTTTCAAGATTCTTTAATAAGAAAGAGGCAATAATGAAACCCATACAAGAATTTTCAAGTTCGAGACTAATACGATTACAAAAACCTCACTCACATTTACAATAAATTACCTAATTGACACCCAACACTTTGGGGAAAATATTTTGTGGACCGATGAGACAAAAGTGGAACCATTTGTAAGGTGTGCATATTGTGGCATCTGGCAAAAAATTGACACTGCATTTCAGAAAACAAAAACGTACTGACATTCAAACAGGTTGGTGGTAGTGCAATGATCTGGGGCTGCTTTGCTGCTCCAAGACCTTTAAAATTTCCTCGAACTGAATGGAAAATCCTGAAGGAGAATATCCAACTAAGGGGACAAACATTTTTTACACCTTTGCATATTCAGCATATATAGGACCAAGTCCCTTTGCCATTTATATTACCCTGTTAACTGAATTCTAAACTCTCCACAGTTGGCTGACATCTATGGTAGTGTCTTCAGAGTCCGCTTAGGCTGGGACACAATGGTGATTATAAGCGGATATAAGATGGTAAAAGAGGCCATTGTGACGCAAGCTGAAAACTTTGTGGACCGACCATACAATGCAGTTGCTGACAGGTTTTACTCCGAGCCCTCAGGTGTGGAAACATTTTGGTTTCAATGGGCAGACATGGATGATATGCAATTTTAATATTTTTGTGCATGCATATTTATATCTAGGTGGTCTGTTCTTGAGCAATGGTGAAAAATGGAAGAAACAGCGTCGCTTTGCTTTATCTACATTACGTAACTTCGGCCTGGGCAAAAACACACTGGAGCAGAGCATCTGTGAGGAGATCAGATACCTGCAGGAGGAAATGGAGAGTGAGAAAGGTGGGTTACATTCACTGTAAAATGTTGATGTACTGTAATTGTGCAAGGTGACTCTATTTTTGAACCGTGCCTATCTCTCTTTCAGGTAAACCTTTCAGCCCAGCGGGCCTCTTTAACAATGCTGTGTCCAACATTATTTGCCAGCTTGTTATGGGGAAAAGATACGACTACACTGACCACAGGTTTCAGACGGTGTTAAAGTACATGTCTGAGGTGGTTTGGCTGGAGGGGAGCATATGGGGTGAAGTAAGTTCCACAACACTGATGGAGGACATGTCACACACTGGAATTTGAGAGGTTTATAATAAGAGGAAAAGGGACTGTTTGTTTTTATTATCTTCTCTTCTTTCCTTTTAACAGCTCTATCAGGCATTCCCCAGTGTGATGAAATACTTGCCAGGTCCTCACAACAAGATCTTCACTATTTACACCAGCATACAACATTTCCTTTATGAGGAAATAGAAAAGCACAGGAAGGATTTGGACCACAACAACCCCAGAGACTACATTGACACTTTTCTCATTGAAATGGAGAGTGTATGTAGGCGATTGGAGCTATTACACTTTAAAACAGAACCATTTCTGTTCTGCTATGAGTCATTGACCAACCTGTTTTCTTTACATTTCTGTGTAGCAAAAAGAGTCTAACCTGGGTTTCACAGAGTGCAACCTGGCTTTCTGCTCTCTCGACCTCTTCCTGGCTGGAACAGAAACAACAGCCACCACGTTGCTATGGGCTTTGATTTTCCTAATAAAAAACCCTAATGTCCAAGGTTGGTAGCAGGTGTGACTCTCTAAAGTTATAACAGCCTTGCTTAAAGTTAGCCTGTCTTGCAAATATGCAATATATACAAAGTTCCAACCCAAATGGGACAGATGTATACGTTTCTTAAATAACTGTTAAAAAGAAATACTGTATGATGCCAGTATGACAATCAAGTGAGTGAATCAAGAACTTTAGTATTCATACTTAATGCTACTAATGTACATATATTTAAGCGCTTTTTTCAATTTGACCTCTGGTTGTCATGCTCTACCAAAGTAAAGACACATTTCTTAGTTACTATCTTCAGAAAATATAGGGTTTTTCCTCATGTTGTAGTCCATTTAAACTAAAAAGATTTTAAAAAAAGTAACTGAATACATTAAAATATAAAGGAAGGCCAGACAGGGGTGAATTGTGAGGTAGCAGTAATACAAGGTTCAAGGTGAGAGCTGAGATTACTTCAAGGACCTGCTGTGAGTCCTGTCTTGTTTGCAAAAGTAATGGACAAACTGACAGGTTAGGTCATACAGGAGATCCAATGGATATTGACGTTTGCAGATGACATTGTGATTTGCAATGAGAGCAGGGATACGGTGGACTGGAGCACAGAGAGGAGGAGATATGCTTTGTGGTGAATATAACACACTTGAAGCTAAACAGATTCAAATATTGGAGTTACTGAACATGGGTAAGTACTGCACAAAAGAGGTGAAGAAGAGAGCACAGGGTGGAGTGGATTGAGACAAGAGTCATGGCTGATTTATGACAGAAAGATGGCTGCATACATAAAAGAGCAAGTTTTCAAGATGGTAGTAGGGCCTAAATGATATATGGCTAGGAGATGGTGAAAATTAACATGATGAAAAAAACGTAGGAACAGGAAAGATAAAAATGTAAAGAAAATGCACAACATCTCAGTTCAGTTATTTAATTACTGTATCTTAAACTCAGTACTATAACTAATAAAGAAGGTTCTGTCATGTTTTGTTGTGGTGGAAAAGTGTTCAGCTGGTGTCCTATCCAAAAAATACTTCTGCTGTGACTGAAAGTATTTAGTACGTAATTTTGTGCTGTTCACTTTCCGTTTACAGAGAAAGTCCATGCAGAGATTGATAGAGTAATTGGACAGTCTCGCCAACCCTCCATGGCTGACAGACCAAACCTGCCTTACACTGATGCTGTAATCCATGAGATCCAGAGGATGGGAAACATTGTTCCTCTTAATGGACTCAGGGTTGCTGCCAAGGATACAACTCTGGGTGGTTACTTCATCCCAAAGGTGCATTTGCAGTGCAGCTAAGCAATTGCGTTTGGTTAAAGTGTTTTTTTTAGTTTAGCTTTGTACTATCTTTTGGATTTCAATGTTTTTAGGGAACATCAGTGATGCCCATGCTGACCTCTGTCCTGTTTGACAAAACTGAATGGGAAACTCCAGACACTTTCAATCCTGGACACTTCCTGGATGCTAAAGGGAAGTTTGTGAAAAGAGAAGCATTTCTGCCCTTCTCTGCAGGTACAGCAAACGTGTTAAGAGTTCCTATAATTCCTACGCAGAAACACCATCCTAAGATATATTCTGCATAAAACATTAGAAAAGTTCTATTTGTTAAGTTTTTTTCTGTTCTAAGCATGCTTCGCAAGGAATCAAAAAACCACACATGGCACTTTTAAAGAGAAATAAACAGGCTTTCCAATGGGTATAAGATTTATTGCCAAGACGTTGTTTTTTACAACAATCGACTGAACACAAATTTCCTTACTTTTCGCAAAGTCTAGTTAAAATTTAGTCTTAAAAGAGGGGGTCAGACTGAAAGTGATTTAACGATCTTGATGAAGCAAGAAACAGGAATCAGGTTACCCGGCCCATAACAGAGATCCTGCAGCCCATTCCAGGCCTTAGTGTGGAGCTCACTGGTAAGTGAATCCAAGCCCAGTTCCTCCAGTTCAAAAAAACTGCAAGATTTAAACTCCACTTGGACCCATCCCCTTGGACCCCTTCAAGTAGCATAGTTGGCAGGTGCAGGATCCACAGCCATAGAGGGATGTTGAGCATTACCAATTAGAAAAAGTAAAATTCCCCTCCTCATTTAGCTTCGTCTTAGAAACAAACATTTATAACACGATAAATGGACTGAACTCTGAAAGCAATTTATTAGTTATACCGAACCCTCAAAGCACTGACATTACAAGTGACATTCTTCCATTTACACACATATACACTGATCCGGAGGCAACGTTAGTTTTAATATTTTGCCAGTGTGATGTCTGCAATGTGTTGAGGGAAGCTAGAATAAAACGCAACACCCTTCTGACTGCTAGATGACTAAATCAGAAAAATTAAAACTGCAACAACCTGATTTCTTAAACTAAAACTTGAAGCATCTTTATATTCAACTTCAGCATTCACTCATCTTTGCTAGGAGTCTAGCAGTATTCAAGATTTGCTTGGTCCTTGGTCCTTGGTTAAACTGCACAGGATGTATATCATACAATAATAAATATGAAAAACGTTTCAAAGTTTTTCACAATGACGTCATTTAAATTTGGCATTTACCAAGCCTGTGTCCGCTGTGGAAAATTTTCAAGTTTCTCAGAAACATTTTTTTTTTCTGTAGAAAAAAAATAATGTAAGGCACCACTGCTAATCTGAGCAGACACAGATCGCCTTTCCAATTTCCAAGCAATTGATAATTATTCTCATTTTGCTTTTTTGAAGTGTTAATGTAGACCCAGATTTTGTCTATACATCCTGAGTGCAAACAAAATACAATTACAAAATGAGTCACAAATTAATTCAATTTGTCTCAATCTGTGACAGTTGAGGAATAGTTACAAAATGTATCTACAACTGTTTCCCATGACATTGACACACAGGTAATGTTTGCCCAAAGATATACAGATGAAAAATACTTGTATATGTTTTTTTTTGGATGTATTGACATGCCTAATTCAACAATAGATAATCTCAAAGTTAGGTTTTAAAAGCCCTAAAAATGCATCTGTGTTCACCCTGCAGGAAAACGTGTGTGCCTTGGTGAAGGCCTCGCTAAGATGGAGCTGTTCCTGTTTTTGGTCGCCTTATTGCAGAAGTTCTCTTTCTCTGTTCCTGAAGGAGCTGAACTGAGTACTGAGGGAATAACTGGAGCTACGCGTGTTCCTCACCCCTACAAGGTGTTCGCTAAGGCTCGCTGAGATATACATTGTTCCCATTTCTGCTCAAGACATAAATAAGACAAAGCTGTTATAATTTTATAATCAGAGTCTTAATAATGCGTCTTGTTTGGGAATTATGCTGACTGTGTATAGATTTACATTATATTCTGGATAGTAGTTGTACTTACTATATGACATTAGTAAACATTTTCAGAACATGATATAACTTATGATGTACTGACACTACTGGGAGTCCATGAGCGAGAAATCTTAGGTCACAGAAAGACAAAAACAAAAGCAACAATTCAAAATACATTTAAATAGTCTGTTTGATTACAAAATACAACTTACCAAACATTGAAAGAAAAATGACATTTTTGTAAAGCTTTTTCCAGTGTGTAATTTGATAGATTTACCATCGTGTTGAGTTAATAAAATCCGAAGCTGAAACATTTCTCTTTTTTTATTGTATATTTTGTCAGGTATTTAGGGTAAGGAAAATTCCTTTGAGGTTTTTGGCACCCCTGGTGAAGAAGCGTAATAAGCCTTAAAGGCATCTTTTAGTGTAAAAGAATGATCTGACAAAAATTTTAAAAGTTGTAAAAATACTCCTTTTTGAAGTATTAGTACTCTTATGGTTATGGAGTCAGACCAACTGCTCTTTTATATTTTCAAAGGTTAGAGTAGATTTAAAACCACTGAAAATAAGTGCTACATCAGGGGTTCGTGGTGAGGACTTATGTTCTAGCACAGCAAAGATGTTCTCACCAATAGAGTCTTCATTTAGTCTCCTCTAGTTGGTTTGCTTTGGCAACAAACTTTGATCCTTCCTTTAAAGCCATCAGTCTGGAAGTGCTTAGCAATTTCAAGCAATTCCTTCTTTTAGAGAGCATATAAAAGTCCTTTGGATGACTGAAAAAAAAAACTTAATGAACTGTATCAAATGCACATAAGCAACTACATTTTGCTTATTTGCAAAATGTAGGACAATAAACCGCCTCTTTTGACAAAACAGACTACGGTGGCACGTGTTCGCTGAGAACTTCACTAAATAAACTCAACCTATTTATTGTACAAAGATGTTGTGGGTGTTAAACTTACAAAGACCGGCCAAGACAGCCAAAGAGGTGAACCTGAAAACAACTGTTCCCATTACATGTATGTACATGAACCAACAAAACTAAAATGACAACACATGAGCTGTCCAAAACCTGCTTCTTAAAGGGAAAGCTTGGATTTCTTTTAGAGGTGGGGCTCGGTGGAGTGCTAAAAAGTATATTTTCAGGAGTGGATAGATCTCTGGACCACTTCAATTTATATAAACAGCAAGAAGTTTAAACTTTTTAAGCTCGGTCATTTCTGGGAACAAGACCAAAGTGAATTTTTGCCATCTTACAACAACTCCAAACTAATAAAAGTATTAGTGTTAGATGGATTCCATAACAGTCAATGGCACTTAGTCTAAAGACTAATTTGGTCCTCAGTCACCAATAATGTCTTATCCAAAACATGTAATGCAATAAGGGAAATGTTACTTTTAACGTGGCAGAAAAACAATGTAAAGGAAAGGAAATTCAGTGTGAAGGTCATTGAATTGTACTCAGTGGACTTGCTGCAGAGTCATGCTAAAGACCTCTCATAAACATGCATATTTGAATAGGTCTGCACACTATACTGTCCCATGGACTCTGGCTCACAGGAGTGGCAACACCACTACACCAAGAGAGGAATTGTTCCTTAGGAACCTGGGCTTGCCCAGTACTTCATTAGTGACATGGGCTTTCCTTAGCAATACCCCCAGTAATATAGTGCTCTGATTTTTCTTGGCTGTGGTGTGGACCGGAGCTGAAACTGATGTGGAGAGCTGAACTGTGGTTAAGCTTGAAGATGATGTGGAACCAGTGGTGAAAGTGAACCGGTACGGTCCGGTACTGCGTACCACTAAAAGATTTTGCGCCGGTACACAGTACCGGGAAGAGGGAAGAACGGCTGTCTGCTATGAAGCCGTCATCCAGAACCAGTTACGGCTGCAAAAACTCACGAGCACACAAAGAAGATCAGATCTGCTACCAATAGGCAGTCTAAAACACGACTTAATCTGTTTGTAAATATAGCTATTTTCAACATTCCAAATTGTTTCTGAAGTGTTCTGCTATGCTGGAGCCTCAATGCTCTTGCTTTGCTTCTCTCCCCTCGGAGCTCGAGGCGTTTGTGAACAGCCAGCCTTTAAAACGAGCACCGCTACGTTTAATGTCTGTCTGCTCGCTGCTTAATACTCCAGTTAAAAGCAAAGGGAGAGTAATGTCCGAGCTACCGCATCCTGTTGGAGGTCAGACGCCTCGGAGCTCCTCCGGTCCTTGGTCCCCAAAGCGATCACACACTCTATCTAAAGAGTCTTAGAGGAACGACTCTCAACCAGTTGCTAACTTTTAGCTCTTTTAATCTAAATTAAGGCAGAGGAATGTTTACAGAGATCAGCGCTGAGGCTTCCGTCTCGGACCGTCGCCGTCTGTTAGAGCATGACGAAGAGCTTCGATAGAAGGGGTCACATACAGTTTTTTATATCTGGCACTCCAAATGCAAGGGATGTGCTTTTCCCCTCAGTGATTATCAGTAGACTATGTGTCACCATTGTGGTGTCTATCTGTTTTAATTGTGTACTAGCGGGTGTCCATACTTAATCTAAGTGTGCTGTAGCTTTCTAATCAAAACCGTTATACCGGCTGCCCCACTATCAAAACCCCATGCCCCCAGCCTCAGGTCATTTATGACATCCTTGGGCCTTTATCATTGTAATGTATGTCGATGAGCATTCTTATCCTATTCTAAAAAGGGGGAAACATTAGAACTTATATTTTTTTTCCTATATAAAAAAGGGAAAACCTATGAGCATATTAAAAAAGTTTTTCCCAAACAACATACATATATATTAATATATATAATAATATATAAAATTATATATATATTATATATATATATTTTCCCTAACCCACCCCTGATGAGGTGGTCATTTAAAGTCACCTCACTAATTTAGATCAGTGAACCCCTAGACACTGGGTAGTGAACCACCTGCAACTGGTACCCACCCCCAAACAATCATTCAACTCTGTATGTGTGTTAAAACCCTATATATGACCAGGGAATCTACTTCCAGCTGTGCTTAACATGTGCTTAACTAATTTCACTTAATTAATCTGTCATTACCTTATCGGATACATCATTCGTACCATTAAATCAAATACTTTTCCCTTTTAATATCAACATTATTCATTAAGTCACAGAAATCACTGTAAAGGATATCAGGTCAGACGACGGCCCCCTTTTCACTTATGGTTTATCCTCTGTCAATCCAGTGAGCCTGATCAGGCCCCCCTCTTTCTTACACCCTTGATTTGAGGGCCCGACCCCTTAACCATCGGCATCTGACAGGCGGTTGTCACTCCCAGTCCCCCTAGTCCATGGTTGTAGTTATTCCCCTAAGGATGAGAGCCAAAAAGGGGTCATCCTCTTGTATCAGTTTAATCTTTGACTATGTGTTGCATCTTATTGTATAAACAGTTATGTTTTAAAGCTGTAGCAGTGAGCGGTGCGGCAGATAAGCAACAAGGGGCAGATATATTTAATTAGGGCTGTAAAGAGATGATTTGAAAAGGCTCCAGAATCATACATCCATAACAATCCCCCTGGAGTACCATCTCTCCAGCTACTGCCTGCAGCCCTCAGTGTGTGCACCCCCTCTGTTTCCCATAGAACAGACCTATGCTGATGTGTGTCTGAAATTCAAATGATGAAAACCGCAAATAGATAATAATGCCCTGTTGAAAAATTAAAACCAACAAAAATAATAAAACCTTAGAAGCACAGTGGAAATGAGCAGCACAATGTGTATCAGTATATTGTAGACCCTGAATCGTAAACCCTGTTCAATTATCTATTGCAGTTGTCTGGTCCGGTCCCCCTCCAGGCCGCAGGAAGGGTTTGGTCTTGGGGCAAGCCTGGTTTTTGCATCCTCGGTTTATGGTTTTGATTAATTTTCCCCATTTTCAGACGGCTCTGAAAAAAATGGTTTCGTCCTCCTCCTCATAGCACAGTATCATAATTTTCTCCAACACTTTGGTTTGGTTCCATGAGATCCAAATCATCACTTGTGCTCAAATATTCAGTGGACAGCATCAGTGTGTGCTCTGGCACCACATCCATTTGATATTCTGGTAATCTCAAACCTCTGGTATCAGTGGAACCAATCGCACAATCAATACACCTGAGGATGAGAGCTTGAATACACGTTGCACAACAGCAAACATAAACTGCGATCAACACAACAGTCAATGAAGTGAATATACTCACCAGTAGGTTTCCCCATTTTCCAAACCTCGTCTCAAACATGTTTGTAAATTTTTCATCGATTCCTGAGTGTGATTTTAATTCGATGGACAGTGATTGCAATTCATTTAGGGCCTTCGTTAGAGATCCATCAGGTGCTGTAATTGTTGGGAATAAAAGAACAACAAACCTCTACAAAAACACCACACAACTGTTCTTCTTTTGCTAGGATCATATCCAAAGCTATTCTATTATGACAAGAAATAATTTCAACATCCTTTTTACACAGACTTCAGCTGTCTCTCCTGTTTTGCCTTGGTGTCATTTAAAAGATTAGAATCGGTTCTAACAGGAAGCAGTTTGTATCAAATTCAAAAACACATTTTCTGAAAGGTTCCCCCTGACGAAGTAGGCCAATTGGTGTCAGGGCATCCTGCATGGAGAGGGAAACCAGGTCACAGCTTTCCTGTCGAGTCAATAGGTCGTCACCCCTAAAGCAATTATTCTCCATAAATCAGTTCTGTTCAGCAGCAAGTTAAAGTTCAAGGCCTTGTATCAAGTTAATTTACATCAAAGTTACAAACAACATCATCTATAAATAAATAACTCAGAAGCACACAGGAAGTTATAATTTCTATTCAAGAAGTTATTCGAATTGATTAAATAGTTTTACACTCTTTTAACCCTTCATGCAATTTATTCCACAATTTCCCACATTCACAGAAGTAAACATTTGTTTGTTTATTATTCACACAGTTTTACTTGAGAAATCCTTCTCCCCTCTGTGATTTTTGATTTTGTGACCTTTCAAATTTACTCCTTCAAGCTTTAACCCAACAAATAGAATTTTTATTGTTTATTTCTTTATCACGTTCCCTCTGTTGAAGTAACCCAGCCCACTTAAAACTTTATGAAACAGGTTCCACATAATTGCATTTTGTTAGCTGAAAGCAAAAAGATGAGTTAATCTTACCGTTTGACGTTATGATTTCTGGAATAAATTAATTGAGTTTCACAAGCACATTTTTGTGGTGTTAGCTGGAAGTGAAATGTTAAGTCAAAAGATATCCAATCAAACCTATTCGTATGTTCTCCCTCAGGTGCTTTCTGATTTCTCTGAGGTCTCTTTCGGATGATTGCTCTCCTTTCCTGCAATGTGATTTGTGCCAAGATTTGCTTACCTTTGTCCGGCTGTCATCCAACCAGACCTTCACACTGTATGTGGTGGAGCTCACCACTTGAAAAGGGTCCATCCCCCCTTGGGTCTTCCAAGATCTGTGGAACACCCTTCTATATATTCACTCCCCGGGTCAATGTGCTCCGGCGTCTCCCCTTTTTGCTCTTTTTTTAGGGCCTCCTGTGTGTTATGAGACAAAAAATTCAGAGCATTTCAATTGCTGAACATAGTGTGTTAATTCCTCTCTCTGCTTATCCAGACAGGGTGCACACCCTGACTGAAGAGAGGAGGTAAAAGGACAGGGCATCATTCTTCCTGTCAGCAGCTCCTGGGGAGTCAATCCCATGCACTCAGTGGTTGATGATCTTATGGAAAACATCACCAAGGGCAGCGCATCCAGCCATTTCATCTTTGTATCAGCACAAACTTTAGCCAAATGTTCTTTGATTGTGCGATTAGCTTTCTCAATGAGTCCTTGATAGGCTGGATGGTAAGCTGTCCCAAACCTGTGTTTGATCCCAAAGTACTCCTCTACTTTTTTCAAGGAGTCTGAGCTGAAGTGTGTTCCATTGTCCAAGCGGATGCAAATTGGAACACCGTGACGTGGAATCAGATCATTAATTAGCCAATTAATGACTTCTCGGGCTGATTCCGTTTTGGTAGGGGTGGCTTCGACCCACCTAGAGAAAGTGTCAACACATACAAGCATCCTTTCACTCTGTTGTCAGTACCCATACAATCAATAACAACTTCCTTTAGGGCTTGTTGGGAACAGGAAAATGCTCCAATACCTGTTTTCATGAGAATCTTAAATGTAGATAATATAATAGAGTCATCTTTTCACCTTTAACCAAAAATCATATTTGTATTGAAACCCAGTTAGTTGCTAATTTATTGTCCGTTAACTTGTAGCCAAAGTTAGATATGTTCAAACCATTATTTTCCAAAATAATTATTTGCAAACATCGCCAGAACAAAGTATTCGCATCATTTACCATGAAGATGTCCAGTGTTTTTGGACAACCTACTTTTCAAGCACATTGATAATTTGATTATATCTACCTAAATTAGACCTGTAGGGTCCTTCCCTGTAACCTCTACCTCCAATACTAGATAAAAGTTATTTGCATATTCTGTACACCTTTAATCATACCATTATTTATTTATTCATTCCTGTTAAACGTTTGATCACAATAAACAGTCATTTTTTCCCCAATATATCCATTTATCCATCCTATGATTATTATCTCTTTTTGTTTTCTCTGAAGTCTAAAGGTTAGTCAGACAAACATTTGTGACAAACATTGAAACAGAAATTTAGACAAACACTTAAGACACACAACACATGCCGGCTTCAGCCTCCCCTCTCAAGGAAGATTTGCTGCCAAATCTTTTACCATGAATTTATTCAACCAGAACCCTATGGCAGAATGACAGGTTCTATTAGGTTCTGTTCCCATCCCAAAGAGAATTTAGATCCATTTCACCTCAAGAAATTCATAAAAATTTAAGTTTTCACCCTCTAAAAATAAAAACCCAGAACTTGTTCCAACTTGCGATCATCTGAAACATATGGAACCGACCTTAGAGAAAAACAAATGAAAACAAAAACCTGGTGCACTCTAAAACGTTCATTAGTTGTCTGAACCAAAATATGAATCAAAACCCCCCAAAAAAATAATGAGCTCACAGAAACTCAAACATTCGATTCATAACCTTTCACTCATGTGGCCCCATCATTCATCATTCATACCTTGGGCCCTTCATTCATTCCTGTCACACTCTTCTCAAACCACAACGTTTTCACCCTCAAACCAAAACTTTGGGGTTCTATTGTTCCTGAACCCCGAGATCTCATGTTCTTATTAATAATGTGTAAATGGACCAATTTGTCAGGCTGGTCCCGGCCACCTTTTCAGGCCTTCTTCACCTAGGAGAAAAATATGTGTTTACACTCATATCATCAGGGAATATAGTGAGACGACTCTTCATCAACCTTTCCAGAGAAATCATAAGTTTAACCACTGCAATCAATTGTTGTAAAGTTTTCGATAAATCATCTTTTGGAGTCGGATAAAATCTGAGTCTAACTGGTCGAGCTAAAACCCTAAATTTAATATTGTTTGAAAGCCTGTTGCCTTAAAATTGTCACATTATCGTTCTGAGAATGTTTTTTCCTTCCAGCTCGTAAAAGAGTTTTCCACAACTGTGCTGCCAATCTAGAACACGCTGATGTTATTTATGGCCATGCCACAGAGACTAATCATAATCCCCTCAAACTTTCAAATACTCCGTATTTAGAAATACTTAATCCAATTTAATTCACAATATGGCCTGAGAAATACTGATCAGTTATCTTTATGTGTTTTACACCAAGAATTAGGAAAAATAAGACGTTTGGCATTTCAGTTTAAAGCTTCATCAGCTTGGAATACTTTGCCTCACTTACTTAGCTGTTTTACTGCTATTCATATTTATTTTATTGTAAAACATCTTGCTCTTGCTTTCAGTAAGAATAAAGGTTCATTTATTCTGGACTTAATCCTCACAGAGATTTGTGTCTGAACTCTGCTTCTGTATGTGTTGTCTTATTTTGTGTTTTTTTGTTAAGTGTATGTTCCATGTAGTTGCCATGTTGGTGGTTGTGAGAGTATGTGTGTCCTTGAGAATGTTGTGGGTATTTCTGTGTGATCTTTTCATATTTGTTTTATTTGTTTTACTGTTGTTTATCTTCTGTTCAGCAAGGACCCTCTCAAAAATGAGATGATACATCTCAAGGGGTTTACCCTTTAAATAATCAGGTGTCAGTGCTGCCAATTACACCTTTTATTTCTTTCTATTTGTGCCATCCAAGATGTTAATAAGACCTGTCATTACTGGTATGGTGTCATGATAGTTAGGCTTAAATAAAGTCAAAATCAGGTCGAAGGACATTGGATCTTCCCTTCAGATGTTTCTGTTTGGCCCTGACAAAGCTGCTCTCTTGTAATCATCTGGTTCCATAACAATGTTTGTGGTATTTATCAGCAAGATTATAACGGCTCTGAATGTTCTATTCTAATCTAGCTTTATTTAGATCTATCTACATTTTCTAATGCAGTAAATCCTTATTATATTTAAGAGTGGGGTCACTAGTTTTTATTAGTTGCTATTATTCTAATAATGCGAAGTGCTAATTTCATTAGTTCTAGTGCTTATTTTAATCTCTTTCCATACCTCGATTGGTCTATTCTTATGTGTAGTGTAGGCATCAAAAAGGGTCAGAGTATTGTGTTTATTTAATTGTGAATGTAAGTATTAAATCTGAACCATAGATACCATTTTTAAATCTGGTTCAACTACATTTAACTGTAACAGAGTCCTGTGGAAAAAACTCACTTCTCATCCGTTTAAAAGGCTTAATGAAATTGATGAACCAAAAATGAAGGGCATGTTATGTCTTATAATCTTAGTGTCATATTGTTTTTAAACCGATTTGACCCATATGCAGAAAGCAATCCAGGAGACAGAGTTTTACGATAAAAGGGGTTTTTTACAGAGTAGTGAAATGTGCTTGGGAAACTGGAACCGGGAAACCAACTGTAAAAAAACAGGATGGTGAGTAGGGAATACTTTAGGGTCAATACTTAAAAAAATAATAATTTAGCCTTACTGGGTTGGGGGGAATGATCCGCAGGGGGGTGGGTGTGAGGGGACCAAATAGTTGTTTAAACCCCGAGACGGGGAAAATGGGGGATAATGGTTTTGCCAGGATGATAAGACGGTCCGGGCTTTCGGAAGGTGGGTGCAGTGGAAGGAGGGGGGGTGGACAGGGGGTTTTTGGGGTTGATCCAAAAGGAGCGAAGAATTCAGGAGGCTGCCAACCGGTGTGGTCCAATGAAGTAACGAAAGGCTAGAGTCTTTGATCATGGAGCTGGATAGCTTCTTTTCCAGAAGTGAGTAATCCAGGCAGAGATCCACACAAAGGCAAGGTCAGGTTTAGGTAATCCTGCAAAAAAAAACAAATTAAATTTACTAGAGTTCAAGGCGGGGAATTCAATTCAATTCAATTTCAATTCAGTTTATTTATATAGCGCCAATTCCCCAAAAAACCGGGGTTTTCAGGCACTTCACAAAAGTCAGGTACATGCATTACAATTAACCCAAATCATTGAACAGTGCAGTCAGATTCTGTTATTTATTCAAATTTTTGGATAAAAAAGTTTGTCTATCTAAGGAAACCCAGCAGATTGCATCCAGTCAGTGACTTGCAGCATTCACTCCTCCTGGATGAGCATGTAGAGACAGTGGACAGTCACTGGCGTTGACTTTGCAGCAAATCCCTCATACTGAGCATGCATGTAGCGACAGTGGAGAGGAAAAAAAACCCCCTTTTTTAACAGGAAAAAACCTCCAGCAGAACCAGGTTCAGTTTTGGGAGCGGCCATCTGCCACGACCGACTGGGGGTTACAGAGAACAGAGCAGAGACACAAAAGAGAACCCCAAAAAAGAGCACTGATCCAGGAGTCCTTTTTCTATGGGAAAGGGGAAAAGTTAAATGTTAATGGATGTAGCTCCTTTAGTCGTTTCACCTAGAAAAAAAAGAACAGATAAACTCTGAGCCAGTTTTCAATGTTAGAGTCTGAAGAGAGCACATAGAGTTAGTTACAGAAAACGCTCCGTCAGTAGCTATGTCTAGGAGAGAGAAAGGGTTAAACACTGAAAAAACAGGGCCATGGGGATCATCGGTAGAGGGTGAGCACCAAGTTGTTGCCCCAGCAGAAGCTCGGACGATGCCCCTCTCCAAAAAAGTTGTCACAGGTAGACACAGAGTCAGGCCAGGTGTAGCTTCTAGGAAGAGAGAAAGAGAGAGAACAAAAGTTACAAGCTGAAATAACAGCAAATAATACCAAAAAATTGAAGAGTAGTGTGAGAAAAGTAGCGAAGAGGGTGAAAGTGGTCATTATGTCCTCCGGCAGCCTAAGCCTATAGCAGCATAACTACAGAGATAGCTCAGGATAACCTAAGCCACTCTAACTATAAGCTTTATCAAAAAAGGAAAGTTTTAAGCCTAGCCTTTAAAAAGTAGACAGGGTGTCCGCCTCACGGATTAAAAAACTGGGGGGCTGGTTCCACAGGAGAGGAGCCTGATAACTAAAGGATCTGCCTCCCATTCTACTTCTAGAGACTTTAGGAACCACCAAGTAAACCTGCAGTCTGAGAACGAAGTGCTCTGTTAGGAACATATGGAACAATTTTCAGGGGCTCTCTGATGTATGATGGAGCTAAATCATAAGGGCTTATATTTTGAGGAGGAGAATTTTAAATTCTATTCTGGATTTTAACAGGGAGCCAATGAAGGGAAGCTAAAGTAGGGGAAAAATATGATCTCTTTTTTAAAATTTGCATCAGAACCCTTGCTGCAGCATTTTGAATCAGCTGAAAAAAAGGCTTTTTTTAACTGCATTTTATGAAACCCTGATAGTAAAGAATTACAGTAGTCCAACCCTTTGAAGTAAACCAAATGCATGGACTAGTTTTTTCAGCATCAATCCTGGACAGGATATTTCTAATTTTTGGCAATGTTCCGGAGATGAAAGAAGGAAATCCTGGAAACCTGTTTAATAGGGATTTAAAGGGACATGTCCTGGTCCAAAAAAAAACACCAAGGTTTTTTACTTTATTATCGGAGGTCAATTTAATGCCATCCAGGTTTTAAGTGATTGACTAAGCAGTTTCTTTTTTAAAGACTCCGGTCCAAAAAGACGACAACTTCTGTCTTGTCGTTTTTTAAAAAGCAAAAAATTTTAAAGTCATCCAAGTTTTATGTCTTCAAGACATGCTTGTAGTCTATCTAACTGGTTGGGGTCATCAGGATTTATGGATAAGTAAAGCTGAGTGAATTCAGCGTAACAGTGAAAATTTTATTCTATGCTGCCTGATAATTTGACCTATTGGAAGCATATATATAGTAAAGAGAATTGGCCCAAGTACTGAACCCTGTGGTACTCCACAATTTTAACCCTGGAGTTTAAAAGGGTTTTATCATTTACCATGAACAAACTGGAATCTGTCAGACAAATAAGATTTTAAACCAGCCTAGTGCTGTTCCCCTGATCCCTACAGCAAATTCCAGCCTTTCTAAGAGAATATTATGATCGACTGTATCAAATGCAGCACTGAGATCTAACAGAACCAGTACAGACACAAGTCCATTATCTGAGGCAATAAGAATATCATTAGTGACTTTTTAGCAGAGGTGTTTCAGTGCTATGATGAGCTCTGAAACCTGACTGAAACTCTTCAAACAGGTCATTGCTGTGTAAATGCTTCCCCAAAATTTGATTAGCAACTATTTTCTCAAGAATTTTATATAAGAACGGAAGATTGGATATCGGTCTGTAATTTATTAAGTCATCTCGATCAAGCGAAGGTTTTTTTAAGCAAAGGTTTAATTACAGCTACCTTTTAAAAATTTTTGGTACATATCCATTTACTAAGGATAGATTATTCAATTTTTAAAATGGGCTGGTAATCAGAGGGGAAAAACTTCCTTAAATAATTTGGTTGGGATTGGGTTCTAACATACAAGTTGAAGGTTTTGAAAAAAAGCTAATATTTCTGATAACTCAGGGGAAGCTCCACAGGATCAAAAAAAAAGCCAAAAACAGATCAGGTTTTTACAGTTTTTTCCAATAGTTTCACTTGTTGAGGATGAAAAATAATCATCTCTGGGAGATTGTCAAAGATTTTCTTCTTAAAAAAGAATCAATTTTTTTTTGGAAGAATCCCATAAAATCATGACTGCTGAGAGCTAAGGGAAAAGGTGGCTCAACAGAGCTATGACTCTGTGTAAGTTTTGCAACTGTACTAAA
The DNA here is from genome assembly GCA_036173005.1 of Crenichthys baileyi. Classification (NCBI taxonomy): domain Eukaryota; kingdom Metazoa; phylum Chordata; class Actinopteri; order Cyprinodontiformes; family Goodeidae; genus Crenichthys; species Crenichthys baileyi. Next base: position 355,957 of record JAHHUM010000306.1, on the reverse strand, counting down.
AAGAAACCTAGGATTTTTTTGTTCTCTTCTATTAAGGATGAGAAAATAAGCTGTTATAGCTTTGGGGAGGTTTTTTATACAACAGTAGGCTATTTTTCCAGATTTTAAGTAGGGGAATCCTCTAGGTGTGTAGAGCGCCCCTTTTCGCTCCAATTTTCTAACATTGTGCTTTTTTTAAAAAGCAGCTCTGAATTAAACCAGGGGAGCCTGCCTCCTATGAATAGTTTCCCTTTTTTTTTTCAAGGGGGCTGCATTGTCTAATGCACCACGCAATGATGAAGTAAAACTCTGAAAAAGAGAATCAATTTGTGAAGGGAAAAAAGAAACAAAAATTTTTGCCCCTCCACTCTGTTTTTTTGTGAAAGAGGGAAAAAAAAAAGTGGAACAAACCTTTGGTCACTCATGCCAATGCCCCAAACGTCGGTTTCAATGGGGGCAAGGAGCGCAAATCTTGGGCTGTGGAAAATGTGAAAAAAATTTTACTGTTCTCCGATGAGGGCCCCCTTTATTTTTCCCCCCATCCGGGAGAGTTTAAATTTGGAGAAGCCCCCAAAGAAGCGTACCACCCAGACTTTTTTCATGCCCAGAGAGAAGCATGGGGGGGGATCAGTGATGGTTTTGGGCTGCCATATCATGGCATTCCCTTTTGGCCCCAATACATGTGCTAGATGGGCGCGTCACTACCAAGGACTACCGAACCATTCTTGAGGACCATGTGCATCCAATGGTTTTTAAACATTTTTTATCCTGAAGGCGGTGCCGGGGACAGGATGACAATGCACCAATACACACAACAAGACTGGTGAAAGATTTTGGGGTTTTGGTAACATGAAAGTGAAGTTGAACCTCCCCAGGCCTGCACAGTCACCAGATCTAAAAACATTGAGCCATTTTGGGGGGGTTTTGGAGGAGCGAGTCAGGGGGGAAGTTTTCCTCCCCCCAGTATCACGTTTGTGACCTGGCCACTGGGGCCTCAAGGAATGGTTTCGGTAGTCCTTGACAGTGACACGCCCATCTAGCACAAGATTTGGGGCCAAGGGGGAAAATGCCATGATATGGAAGAACCCCCCAAACCAAACCGATCCCACCCCCCCTGCTTTACTCTGGGCTTGCAACAGTCTGGGGAGTACGCTTTTTGGGGGGTTCTCCACACCCGTAACTCTCCCGGTTGGGGGGGGAAAACAGTAAAGGGGACTCATCAGAGAAAAAATAAAATGTTTTCACATTGTCCCAGCCCCAAAATTTGCGCTCCCTGCACCCCTTGAAGCCGACGTTGGCTTGGCATGAGTGACCAAAGGTTTGGCCCTTTGCAGTCCGGGGCCCTTTGTATATTGACCCTGTGGAGCTCCCGACAGGGGACAGTTCTAGTGGGAAAAACAGGAGAGTTGAGGTTTCACATTTTAAATTCTACCGTGAGTTTTGGGCAGCCGTGGTTTTATGTTTTTTTGGGGAAAAATCCGGGTTAGCACCCCCAAACCATCCCTTTCAGACCCTTTCCTCTTGCGTCCACAGTTAATCCTGTTGGATTGGTTTTGTCCTTCTTGGTGGGATGCTGACATTACCCTGGATTACCGTGGCTCTTGATACATCACAAAAACTTGCTGTCTTGGTCACCCCAGATGCGCCAGCAAGACGGGGACCAACAATTTGTCCTCTTTTTAACTCTGGTATGTCACCCCAAATTTAAGTTGTGTGCATTTCAAATTTTTAGCAAAAAAAATGCTCTTACCCTGCCAATTGAACCTTCACACTCTGCTCTTAAATGGTGCAATGTGCAAAACAATGAAGACTGGCTACCAGGCTGGCCAATTTAGCCCTTTTAAACCTCCCACACAACAATGACAGGGGGGTTTTTCAGTTTCATTTTCCCCAAACCCCTGTAATTATATATATATATATATATATATATATAAAAAACCCCCAAACCGAGTTTTTTGCGTACCTCATTCAGGGGGGAGTTCGCTTTTATATTGTGTGCGAGGGGAAACCCCCCCAATCTTCCCTTTGCATGCAAAAAAAGGAAATTCAAACCCCTTTTCCCCCTTAGTCTCTGGTTTTTTTTTAGAAGATTGTACCTTTTTCCGGGGGCTGCTTTTCCGTTTTGAGTCACACCGCTTATCTACACGCCTTACGGGTTAACGTGTTCGCAACAATTATTCTGAACCATTTCTCTGCCTCCAAGAATTACAAAAAACAGCTCACTCAGAACTAACAACACAGCCAGAGTGTTTTTACTGGAAAATCCTGTAGATTTTTAACAGGGGAATCTCCTTAACCTTTTAGTTTCGGCGGCCACTGCTGTGATACGTTGTCCTTCCGTGGCAACCCTATCCAAAAGTGGTTTTCGCTTCCGGGATATCCAATTTGTCCGAGCTACCGCACCCTGTTGGCAGTCAGACGTCTCGGAGCTCCTCTGGTGCTTGGTCCCCATGAAGCGATCACACACTCTATCTAAAGACTCTTAAAGGAACGACTCTCAACCAGTTTCTAACTTTTAGCTCTTTTAATCTAAATTAAGGCAGAGGAATGTTTACAGAGATCAGCGCTGAGGCTCCTTTGTCGGACCGTCGCCGTCTGTTAGAGGATGACGAAGAGCCTCGACAGAAGGTCACATGTTGTTTTTATATCTGGCACTCCAATGCAGTGGATGTGCTCTCCCTCAGTGATTATCAGTAGACTATGTGTCACCATTGTTGTGTCTATCTGTTAGATTGTGTAGTAGCGGGTGTCCATACTTAATCTATGTGTGCTGTGGCTTTCTAATCAAACCAGTTATACCGGCTGCTCCACTATCAAACCCAGTGCCCCAGCTTCAGGTCATTTATGACAACCCTTGGGTCATTTATCCTTGTACTGTGTATCGATAACCATTCTTATCCTATTCTAACAAAAGGGAAACATTAGAACTTATACTTTATATTACTATGGTATAAAATGGGAAAACCAGCTATGATCATAATAATAAAGGTTATTCCTAACAGTAACTAGTTGTGTTTCATGTTATTTTGCTGAATTATAACAACACAGTACAGCTCGAAAACACAGTTTATGACCAGAGATTTCACATATACTACACGAGAGCGCATGCGCGCTTACCTCCAAAACAGAGCGGTTGCCAAGGAGATTGGTGCGTTCGATTTAATGGACTGGGAGATTTTACACAGGTGGTGCACAGACATAAAAAACCACCCCTTGCATTAGGACAGGACGAACAATAAATCACTTTCCATCTACAGACTTTTAAATAAAAACCACGAAAACAACCGAACTATCAAATTTTTTATTTAAATGAAATCAAAACTTGACCACAATGCAGAGAACAATTACTTCTTTGTTCAAAACAAAAGACGGAAACTGAAGATGAAAAATTATGCATCAGAAAATGGTTTTATCATTGTTTCATACATGGCAGTTCTTTAACATTTGAAATATATATATATATATAAAAATTTTATATATATATTATATATATATAATTATATATATATATATATATATTCTACGTTGTCAAGTGATTCAAAATTTCTGCCTTATACAGACAGCCTATATTAAAGTAAAACATTGATACATTTTAATTAGTTTGAGTTTGGACTTTGCTGAGAGAGAGAGAGATCTCGAAGGGGCCACAGATGAGAGTAACAATTAACACACACGTTATATATATATATATATATATATTTATATATATATATATACATATATAAATAGTACCGGCAAGAATTTAAAACTACTTTCACCCCTGTGTGGAACTGATCTGAGGCTGGAGCTGGAAATTGCCACTGTGAAAATGAGCTACCTTCTGCAGAAGGTCCATTTCAATTCAGATCATTCTGTTAGTCCAGGTGATACTTAAAAGGAGGGAACCAAATGCAGGAGCACATTTCTGTAACCTTCCTTAGCTGCAAAGACTCAAATTGCTCCCCTTTTCTTGTAGCAGGTAACATGTTAACTTAGTTTCTACCTCATGTGGGTTTCAGTTTGGATGAAATCACCAAAAAGCGATCCAGGAAATCCTCTTAAACATGTGTTGGGAGGGAAATGCTGTGCAGCCCAGACATAAACAAACAAGGGGCACCTACTCAACACAGGAGGGCAGCCAGCTCCTCACTGACTGCACATGTAAAAATGTAAACTCCTTCAGAGAACTACTAAGAGGTAAAAAAAAAAAAAGTGTGTGACCCCTTCTAAAGCCGCCCTGGGTTACCGCCCATCTTGTCCATATCAAAAACTGCCGCCGTGTGGAGTCGTGCACATAGCCCTTCCTACGTTTAACATCTAACATCAAAAACACCCAAGACCAACACACCAGATCATAAGCAAAGTAGTTCGTTTCACCATGAGAATATTGCCACAAAATGTTTAATATACTGTTTAATTCATACTTTAATGAGTGAATGTGTTAACAGCAGTGGATTACAGTAGCTTCCATTAAACTGGTACAACAGTGGTTAGGATTGTTTGGGGCAAGGAGGTGTGGTTTGCACTATGTTATATAAGTCCTTCCTCCTTCATGATGCTATCTGTTTCAATTGACAGAAATGGGTGTGCCCGACACAAAATATTTCAATCATTCGTAAAAAGGCAAAGAGACTTTTTAGACGCCCCGTACAAGAAGAGGATAATTGTGACTACTACAGGCACTACTCCCATCGCAGTTCTGCACTCATTAACCATGTGGCTGTATAATCTTTTGTTGAGCATCGATGTGAAGGGGCTTTTCATGTTTATTTTTCTGTGTCTTCTGATGGCAGACTTATACAAAAGCAGAAAACCGGCAAAATTTCCGCCAGGACCTAAAGCTCTTCCTTTTGTGGGGAATTTCTTCAGTTTGGAGAGCAAACATCCACACATTTATTTCCAAAAGGTACTGATTTATCGGTTTAGGGGGTTACCATGTACAGTCATGTTATCTGAAGAAATGTCCTATTACCATTATTATGACTTAAATTATATTTTTAAAAGTGGGTTTTTTTGAGTGGTTTAGCTTTCATATTTTTAGTGGGTGTGAGTTGTGCTAAGAACTTGTTGACTCTTTGGGGTTTACGTGTGAGAATTAAGTGTCTCGCAAACTCTGAATTGCTGCTAAGGAGAGCTTCATTTGTTGACAAAATATAAACTAACTAAAATACATGCACACTTAGAATTTTCTCTTCTGAATACAATTGTTTTTTTAAGTTGTGGCCTCAGATGAAATGTTTTCTCTAAACAAAGCAGAAGCAGTTTCTGACATCTTGTGGCGGAGATATAGAGGTACATCTTATTTTTATCTTTATCTCATTAATTTATATCAGTAATTCAGCTCAAAAACGGAAACTCATATTATGTACATTCATTGCAGACACAGAGACAAACTCCAATGTTTGTTTCTGTCCATTTTGATGATTATGGCTCACAAGTAATGAAGAATATAATAGAGAATACAGATGATGCAAAAGACCAATTTAAAATGTAATGCTCTGGCCTTTGCAATCATTGGGAAAACCCCTGACTTGACAGTCATTGACAAACTCCGTGAAAAGTGTCAGATTTCCTTTTGGTTCTTTTTCTTGAATCTTGGTTGGTTTTATTGATCTATGTGTCATATACAGGGGTTGGACAATGAAACTGAAACACCTGGTTTTAGACCACAATAATTTATTAGTATGGTGTAGGGCCTCCTTTTGGGCCAATACAGCGTCAATTCATCTTGGGGAATGACATATACAAGTCCTGCACAGTGGTCAGAGGATTTTAAGCCATTCTTCTTGCAGGATGGGGGGCCGGGTCACTACGTGATACTGGGTGGAGGAAAACGTGCCCCTGACTCGCTCCTCCAAAACCCCAAAAGTGGCTCAATAATATGTAGATCTGGTGATTTGGGGCAGGCCATGGATGTTCAACTTCATTTCATGTTTAAAACCAATCTTTCACCAGTCTTGCTGTGTGTATTGGTGCTTGTCATCCTGATCACACCCCCCCCCTTCAGGATACAATGTTTAAACCTTGGATGCACATGGTCCTCAAGAATGGTTCAGTACTCCTTGGCAGTGACGCACCCATCTAGCACAAGTTGGGCCAAGGGAATGCCATGATATGGCAGCCCAAACCATCACTGATCCACCCCCTGCTTCACTCTTGGGCATGCAACAGTCTGGGGGGGTACGCTTCTTTGGGGCTTCTCCACACCGGGAACTCTCCCGATGTGGGGAAAAACAGTAAAGGGGGACTCATCAGAGAACAATACATGTTTCACATTGTCCACAGCCCAAAGAGTTGTGCTCCTTGCACCCATTGAAACCGACTTTTGGCATTTGGCATGAGTGACCAAGGTTTTTGGCTGTAGCCCCCGGCCGTGTATATTGACCCTGTGGAGCTCCCGCCCGGACAGTTCTGGTGGAAACAGGAAATTTTGAGGTGCACATTTAATTCTGCCGTGATTGGTCAGCTGTGGTTTTATGTTTTTTGGATACAATCGGGGTTGCCCCCCGAACACCCCTTTTAGAAAGTTCCTCTTCGCCCACAGTTTAATCCTGTTGGATGTGGTTGTCCTTCTTGGTGGTACGCTGACATTACCCTGGATCCCGTGGCTCTTGATACATCACAAAGACTTGCTGTCTTGGTCACAGATGCGCCAGCAAGATGTGCACCAAAATTTTTGGTCCTCTTTTGAACTCTGGTATGTCCCCCATAATGTTTGTGCATTTCAATTTTTTTGAGCAAAACTGTGCCTCTTACCCTGCTATTTGAACCTTCACACTCTGCTCTTACTGGTGCAATGTGCAATCAATGAAGACTGGCTACCAGGCTGGTCCAATTTAGCCATGAAATCTCCCACACTAAAATGACAGGTGTTTCAGTTTCATTGTCTAACCCCTGTATGTATTAGTTAATGTGTTTTTTTGTTTAAGTGGCAATTTTCCATTGTTATGTTGTCCACAGTTAGCTGACATCTATGGGAACGTCTTCAGCTTCCGCCTCGGCAAGGAGACAGTCGTGTTTTTGAGCGGACACAAGGCTGTGAAAGAGGCATTAGTGACCCAAGCTGAGAACTTTGTGGACCGACCGTTTGATGCAATAGCTGACAGGTTTTTCAAGGAAACCTCAGGTGTCAAATCCCTCTCTATTTCCTAATGGATTTTGTAAAGAAAAAACTCAGATAAATTCTAAGCCATTTTTTATCTCGGCTTTATAATATCTAGCTGGTCTCTTTATGAGCAATGGAGAAAAATGGAAGAAACAGCGACGTTTTGCTTTATCTACCTTACGCAACTTTGGCCTGGGCAAAAACTCACTAGAGCACAGTATATGTGAGGAGATCCGATACCTGCAGGAGGAAATGGAAAGGGAAAAAGGTGGGTTATAATAAGTAGAGCATGCTGTTAGCTCATGGCAATGCAAATTTCAGCCTGTTTGTAAGTAGTGCGCTCCCCTCCATCAGGTAAACCTTTCAGCCCAGCAGGCCTCTTCAACAATGCTGTGTCCAACATCATTTGCCAGCTGGTTATGGGGAAAAGATACAACTACACAGACCACAGGTTTCAAATGATGCTCAGGTGCATGTCTGAAGCCATGTTGCTGGAGGGAAACATTTGGGGTCAGGTAAGTTAATGAACACAAAGAGAGAAAATCTCTGTGTCACTGTTTGTGAGCGGGTGAAGATTCTCAGTCGTCCAGGATATGGTAAATCAAGAAAAGGTTAAACAACAAAACAATTGGACTTCAGTTTTAGACAGAGATTGTAGATAGTTTGAGAGAGAAGTGAAGAAAGCCATTTATGCCAAATGAAAGAAACCAACTCTAAACAGATGCCTCAGATTTCATCTTTCAAAAACATACAGTTCAACAGTAAGCCTGATGTCCAGTCAGTTTCAAACCACTTCACACCTTAAAGTAACGGCACTAACGATGCCCTACTGTTGGGGGAGTCTAAGCTGCTTGTGAATTTAGATAGTTTTTCCAGTTTGACCTTTTCTTTCTTTCGAGCAGCTCTACATGGCATTTCCTAGTGTGATGAAGTACATGCCAGGTCCTCACAACACAATATTCAGTCACTTCACCCATGTAGAAAAGTTCATTTGTGAGGAAGTACAGCAGCACAAGAAGGATCTCGATCGCGATGATCCCAGAGACTACATTGACACTTTCCTCATTGAAATGGAGAACGTGAGTGTGCATTTGTATTAAAAGTTCAGCCTGAAACAATAATTTCTACCAAGCTGTAAAACATTTTGTTCTTTCTGCGGCAGCACAAAGAGTCAGACCTTGGCTTCACAGAGGCCAATCTGGTTTACTGCTCTATTGATCTCTTCCTTGCTGGAACAGAAACGACAGCCACCACACTGCTGTGGGCTTTGGTTTTCCTTGTAAAATATCCAGATGTTCAAGGTGGGTTTCAAAATGAGCCTGTCAGAGAGCTGACCTCAAAGGTTTACTCTCTGGTATCTTATGTGATAAATACTAAATCAAAAGCTCTTCTGAATTACTTGGAGGTAACAGGAGTTATAGTAATCAATGGGATTGTTCCGAATATTTTAAAGTTAGTTACTGTTGAGAAGTTCTAAGCAGTTTAGATCTTTCCCTGCTGTAAATAACTCTCTAGTTTCTGTATTTTGTACAAATCCTGGTCCTGGTGCCTGAATCTGGTCCAAGAAGGGCCAAGACCAACGCAGACTTCTTCCATCTAAAATCAACTTCAATCTCGAAAGTATCTTAGTGGTTTAAGAAATGCTGATTTATAGATATTCAGCACTGACACATTTACATTGGACAGTTACTTATACATAAGTCATTGATTACTGACAGTAAATTGTGTCTTTCTTGAGATTGGAGTCATTTTAGCAGCCTTCTTTGGTCTCAGTGCTTCTCTGACTAGCTGTTAGCTTCGCCCACCAGGACCAACTAATCTCGATTTATCCTAAATGAAAATGAGTTAATCACTGCAGGTAGCATTTTAACGGCTTATAAACCTTTAATAAAACATTGCATCAATATCTTGAACTACCCTGTAATTTTACTGAAATACAAATGAGTACATTTTTTGTTATTCTCAAAATCAGATGTTTTGTCTTTCATCAGTTTAACCCTTAGTTTGATCTCAATTCTTATCATTTTTCTGCAGTACAATAAAAACAGGAGTCACTCTTTTTACCAAATAGCTGTTGTATTTTTATGTAAAACTAAAGTAGAAATACATAAGTGAAAAAAAACACAGGTAATACCAATAAATTGTGTTTATGCTCAGTGAAAAAGTGCTTAATCTGATGTTTTACCTTCTCTAGTTCGTTGGACATGGAATCCAACTAACAAAACACACACAACCTTTAGGAACAGAACGAAACCCTAATCAAAGGGAGCTAAGTTTGTCAATTTATTTTTCTTTCAGAGAAAGTCCAGGCAGAGATCGATAGAGTGATTGGACAGGCCCGCCTGCCCTCCATGGCCGACAGATCTAGCATGCCTTACACTGACGCTGTAATCCACGAGATCCAGAGAATAGGAAATATAGTTCCTCTTAATGGAATGAGGGTTGCTGCCAAGGATACTAATCTGGGGGGATATTTTATACCAAAGGTATACTTACTATACAAACAAGTGTGAGTACTTGTTATATGTTGTTTTTCTGGAATATCTTTGTCTTATCCTTTCAATCTTTTAGGGCACATCCTTGATGCCTGTGTTGACCTCTGTACTGTTCGACAAGGCTGAATGGGATACTCCGGACACCTTTAACCCTGGACACTTCCTGGATGCCAATGGAAAGTTTGTGAAAAGAGAAGCGTTCCTGCCCTTCTCTGCAGGTACAGCAAGAGTTTCAAATTTAAGGGTGGAGAATCTTTTGACAGCTATTAGACAAGCTCTCCACAAATCTGGCCTGCATTTGCTAGAAGCGAGGTGTGACTGAAAGAAGGTCTCAGGTAATCAGATTTAAAGTTTACCACAAAACATGTAGAAGGCACAGCAAACATAGAAGAAGCGGTTCTGGTTAGATGAGGTTTTGGTTATAGTAAAAAATTATCAAAATTTAGTTAACCAAGAAAACATGACAGTATTCAAACCGCTGTTTGTTCATGGTGTGTCTGTGTTCACCCTGCAGGAAAACGAGCTTGCCTTGGTGAAAGCCTCGCTAAGATGGAGCTGTTCCTGTTTTTGGTGGCCTTACTGCAGAAGTTCACCTTCTCTGTTCCTGAAGGAGTTGAACTGAATACTGAGGGAATCACTGGAACTACACGAACTCCTCACCCCTACAAGGTGTCAGCTAAGGCTCGCTGAGCTGTGGACTTTACACCAAACGTTTACTACTCAGTAAAGACTGAGCATTACTTTGACATCATTCTTTAAGTATTGCAGTATTAACGCTTGTTATTATTACACCATACTGATTGTCTTTAGCTATACACATTATTATGGGTGGCCGTTATATTCACCAAACAGGACTACTGTATTAACATCAAAAGCAATAAAACTGACAGAAAAATATAAATACAAGCATTTTTCTTAACTAATTTGAACATTATTTTATTATTATTTGCAATATGAACATTGCTCATGTCTAAGTCATTTGTAAAGACAAAACCTTACTGACAACACAAAGGGAGTTAGTTACACAGAACTCCTATTTTATAATCCATAGTATGAAAAAATAGACTTGGAACAAAAAAACATGTACTGTTTAATTATTATTTTTATGTTTGTTTGTTTGCAGCAGATGTACTACTGTGTTGCGTTAACGTTTTTTTTATTGTAAAGAATAATGTATGACTGGAGGGGAGTGAGGGTCCCTCTTTGTCACTCAGATAGAAATATCTCCAAGATTTCAGTAAGGAACAAAATGTTCTGATTGACGTTCTGACCTTTGGAAGACTGTGGTACATTCTCATAGTGTCTGAATGCAAAAAGGTGAATAAAGAGATAATGTCAATGTCTTTCCTTTTCAACTGCTTTATTAAGTGCTTTGTACATAAACATTTATCTCCGAATTATATATGTGCATACCTTGGATTTCCACTCCATATTTAATTATAAATAGTTTTGGACGGTTTTCTTTTATTGCATTAATACACAAAGGACTAATATTTGCACAGAAGTACATCACAACTACATGAACATGTGCAGCAACAACACCAACAAATAGGGAAAGTATAATTGTAATACAAGGTGTTGGATAGAAAAGGTGAAAAAAAACGAAATGGTCTGTTTCAGTTAAATTGTTAAAGGTTTACCTGCAGTCTGGTTCCTGTCTGTCTGCATTTCAGTGACTTTGCTACAGAAATTGACCAGAGAATCGTACCAGCTGTGGATACAGCAGGGTAGCATGATCTCCTTGTGTGAGTGGAGTAACCTAGAGCCAGTTAAGACGATGCCTCATATGATAAATATAATCCATCCACCATCTGCCAAGGCAAAGATAGTCTTGAGCCTGCCACTTGGAAGGGCAGCCGGTAAAACCGAGAAGACGTTCTGATGAATCTCTACCATTAATGCTTCAGGTGCAATTTTCAACTCACATAATCTTCAATATTAACAAATGTGTATAATGTTGTTCAATGTCTTTATAGTCTCCACAATAGCTAAAAAAAAACATTTTTTAAACTTCACAGAGTCCAGCATAATAACACTTGAGTTACGCAGGGAGTATTTTCTGCCCAGCCCCTTTCAGTATATTCCTTAGTTAAGCTTAAAGTAAAAACCTTAAACACATACCTTAATTTTATTTAATTTCACTTTTTTCTGCCTGTTTTATATTTCCAAAAGTAGTCTACCTCATTTAAACGTATTTACAATGCCATGCTCACTAAATAAGATTTGTGCTTTTTGCTACCATTGTACTTTGTCTAGTTGGCATGGCTCTTACCCAAGGACACGCAATCTCTGAGCAGTTCTTTCACAATCTGTAGCAAAGGTGACAAAAGGTGTCAAAAGCAAAACATGTTGGCATGAGAAAGGTGAGTTGCCATCAATAAAAGCAATGATTAAACTCACTGGAAAGGTAGAGCAGAAAAACACAGACTAAAAATTCAACTAACACAAAGAGCACAAAGGAGACCAAGAAAAATTTATACAGGGAGAGCTAAAGATGGCATTCAACCATTAGACATTTTGTGTACCTGGAAGAAGTGAAAATGGTAACAGACCCTGAATTTTAAACCAGCTAAGCAGAACCAGAAAACATCAGTATAAAGAGAAAGATTAAACACTGAAATCAGATTGACAGAAGCCTTCGATAAATAGAAGGCAACAGGAGATGGCGAACCTTGCCTAAACCAGGAAGACCTGGAATCCCTCCCCGAGCCAGGCCAGGAGGTGGGAGCTCACCTGCGAGCACTTGGAGGACTAACCCTGGGTGTGATTGGGAGCAGCAGCCTCCCCAATCTGAATACAGGCAATGTCTTGTTAATGGAAGACTGTGGTACACATGGGATGTCTATAACCAACACCATGTTCGAACAAAAAGTGGTTACTCAGTGTATCTGATACCAGGTTACCATGGGCCAGAGTTTAAAGACTAATCTTGTAATCATGTCGTTAAACCTGCAGCATTAAACCTGAGACACACAGGTGAAAAGAGGGACTGAGCTGTTATCTGATCATCAGCTGGTGGTGAGTTGAATCTTGGTGGTGAGGGCAGGCTGCCAGACAGACCTGTTTAACCTGATTGAACTGGGAACATCTGGAGGCCACTGTGAAGGGAGGGTTTCTCTCATGGTCCATGGAAGGTTTCGGGATGGCGGCAACCAGAGGATCTGTTGGTGGACTCAAGCAGTGATGAAAGCAGTAAAGAAGGAGGCCTTTAAGGACTGGTTGTCCTTGGTGACTCCTTTAGCAGCAGACAGGTACTGGGCTAGCCAGAAGAACTGGGGTTTCTGTGTTTGCTAACACAAAAACCATAGCATTGGAGAAGTTAGGACAGGCTCTGGAGAAGGACATTCAGTTTACTTCAAGGAAATTCTGGAAAAGCTGACAGTAAGGGAGTCTGATAACGGCGAAGAGCTAAACCAACCATCAAAGCTCTTGATTTACTGGTCTGGCAACAGTACAACCCTTACATATAGTCTTGAAATATTTAATTGGACCAGAAGAATTTGAATTCAGATAGACGCAGCTGGAACGAGCCTACTTTTTGGGTACGTCCTACCGGGAGGAGACCCAGGACTCGCTGGAAGGACAACATATACCTTCTAGCCAAGACATCTTGGGATTCACTTGAATCTAGAAGCTGTAGAGCCTCTCTAGGGAGGGAGATCCCTGGGCCTTTCCTCCAAGACCTGTGATCGTTTAAGCATCTTTCAGCAAATCCCTTATTAACCAACTAGGACTCTGGTTTGACAACATTGCGATGCTGATTCTGATATAAACTCAATGTTATACTCTCTGTTTTAACTCTATTGTAAGCTGCAAATACATAGTTTGTAAACTAGTGAAACTACTGGTAGATTCTGTAGGAACAGATTAGTTAGATTAACAAAATCTGAGAAAAGGGCTCTTTTATCATTTTGCATTTAGCTTGTAAAGAATGTAAATATCATTTTGTTTTATGGCTCTGTCATAAATTATCAACTAGTTGTAAAAATATGGTTATCTCATTCCTTTTTAGTTGTTTTGTATTAAAATTACTCAAAAGTGGTTTGGCTTTGAAAATGACCGCCCATGTTTCTTACGATAACTGAGGTCTGATATTAGATTTCTGTTAAAATCTGAAATCTCATGGGGGTTAGATTACAGCTGGTTACATCAGACTTGTGCAAAAAGAGAGGTTAGGTTAATCGAGAGGAAAGTAGGAGTGGTTATATAAGAATTTTCCACTTTGTACAGTCTCCGAAAGGTTGTTCTTTTCACTTGCCTGACATTACAGTGCTTAACTCAAAAAGTTAAAGCCAAATCTAAACAGTCTACATAAAAACAACGGGTGGAATGTCCAGATATGGGAAGGCATTTCTTCTACTGCTGCCTTTTTGGGTCTCTAACCATGTGGCTTTATAACTTTTTCCTGAGCTGGGACCTAAAGGGAATTCTTTTGTTTATTTTTTCCTTCCTTTTGATAGCAGACTTCCTTAGGAACAAGAAACCACCAAACTTTCCTCCAGGACGAAAGTCTCTTCCCTTTCTGGGGAACATCTTAGGGTTGGACAGCAAACATCCACACATTTATTTCAGCAAGGTACCGATTTCTGAAGACATTTTAACTTGAGGGCTGGAAGATAAGTCAAAGTCATGTCTACACATATTTCTCGTACGCTTTAATTTGAAAATGTTTTCTGTGGTTGTACATATTTTCAGTAATTACAAAGTCAGCTAAGGAATAGGAAGGCATTACAATTTGCAGCAGTTTGATTTGCTTCATGATTCAGAATTAAAGTCTGCAGCAAACTCTATATTGGGAAAAAGCCAATTTCAACATGTTCACTGCAAGAGATAATTTTAATGACCCAGGCTCTATGAACTCATGTAAAAGCAGATAGTGACACCATGGGGTTGAACAATAAAACTACACACATTTTTACCTGGTTAACTATTCCAAACAGTACTTCTCCCAGTTGCACTTTTTACTTTCTTGTTTTGTTTGTTTTCATTTTAACTTTATGAAATATATCTTGAATCAATTTTCTGCAGTGCTTTGTTCATTCTGTGCTTTTTTATTTTTGTTCTACCCACAGTTGGCTGACATCTACGGGAACGTCTTCAGCTTTCGCCTTGGCAAGGAATCCATGGTGATTGTCAGTGGACACAAGATGGTGAAAGAAGGCATAGTGACACAAGCCGAGAACTTTGAGGATCGACCACCTAATGCAGTCACTGACAGGTTTTACACTGAACCCTCAGGTATGAAATCAGTTTCCATTTCTCAGTGCACTCTATCTATAAACTGCTGGCATGAATGGGTAAAGCTTACATCTTTGTCGACTTATTTTTAGGTGGCCTTTTTGTAAGCGATTGAGAAATATGGAAGAAACAGCGACGTTATGCTTTATCTACTTTACGCACCTTTGGCCTGGGCAAAAACATGCTGGAGCTAAGCATCTGTGAGGAGATAGGACACCTACAAGAGGAAATAGAGAGTGAGAAAGGTGAGTTAGATTGATTGTGAAATGAAGTTCGCTCATATCGCGCTGCAAGGCACCTTTCTTTTTATTTTGTACAAAAATCTTCTTTAGGTAAACCTTTCAGCCCAGCAGGCCTCTTCAACAAGGCTGTATCTAACATTATCTGCCAGCTGGTAATGGGGAAGAGATTTGACTACAATGACCACAAGTTTCAGACAATGTTGAAGAACATGTCTGAGGGACTGTGGCTAGAAGGGAGCGTATGGGGTAGGGTGAGTCAGTTACCGCTGAAGGAGGCCCCTTGGTATCGTTGGTTCTGAGGTGAGAGTTTCATGAAGGAAAAAAAGTGAAATTTGACTGTTTTATCATTTATTTTGTTTCAAACAGCTCTATCAGGCATTTCCTCAAGTGATGCAGTATGTACCAGGTCC
Organism: Crenichthys baileyi; assembly: GCA_036173005.1. NCBI lineage: Eukaryota > Metazoa > Chordata > Actinopteri > Cyprinodontiformes > Goodeidae > Crenichthys > Crenichthys baileyi. The sequence continues at coordinate 340,509 of JAHHUM010000306.1, read as the reverse complement.
TAACAACAAAATCTATAGCAATTATAACGTCATAAAAGAGTTTCTTCATCAGGAAATAGAAAAGCACAAAAAGGATCTGGATCACAGCAATGCTAGAGACTACATTGACACTTTTCTCATTGAAATGGAGAATGTACTGAACCTGTTTTACTTTAAATACAGCTATTTCTGTCAAGCTAAGGCTCATTAACCAACTTGTCTTTATATTTTGGTGTAGCACAAAGAGTCTAACCTGGGCTTCACAGAGTGCATCTTGCTTTCTGCTCTTTCGACCTCTTCCTGGCTAGGACAGAAACAACAGCCCCCACATTGCTTTGGGCAGTGCTATTCCTTACAAAATACCCTGATGTTCAAGGTGGGTGACATGCTACAGTGCCTTTCAAATGTAGACCCCTTGAACTTTTAACATTTTGTTACCACAAACTTCAATTTATTTTTAGGGATGTAATGTGATGGACCACAACAATGTGCATCACTGTAAAAGTGGGGACATGGGGGCTTATCTTCCAGCAACAATCAGAGCTACAATGAAAGGGTTTAGATTACAGTATATCATTGTGTTAGAATGGTCCAGTTAAAGTCCAGACTGAAATCCAATCAAGAATCATTTGTAATCTTTGAGAAATTATATTCATTGACGCTCTCCATTGAACCTGATCGATTTTCAGCTATTTATTAAAAGAATAATGGGCAAATATTTTAGTTTGTAGATTTGCAAAGCTGGCTTCCAGCTGCAATTGAAGCAATATGTAGTTTGACTAATTAGGAATAAATAAAAATAGATTCTACAATTCTTTGGATTTTTATTTATACAAAATCTTGAAAACCATGTATCATTTCCCTTCCTCTTCACATTTCTGCTCCACGTTTGTGTTGGTCGATGACATGAAATCCCTGCAAGAAATAATGAAATCTGTGATATACCATGACAACATGTGGAATATGATCCTCTTGTGACTGAAGGTAGATCCTATAAAGCCTGATAACAGCCGTTATAACTATGCTCACTTGTAAATATTAACAAATGAACACTAAAAAAAAAATTTTTAAAAATAGGCAGTAAAGCCAACTGGGACAAATAGTTTTGTGGGTTTGCTTACTCTGAACAGAGCTGATAAAGGGAAAATGAAAGTTTGGTTAAAATTAATTCCATTAAAGTATATTTGACTAAATGTCCTTTTTTCTCGAGATCAGATGTCAGTTTTGTTTACATGCTCAGTCTTTACCTGCATTACTTTGATCCTTAGTTGGACAACTTCAAAACGTCCTGTGCTAGAGTAAAATATTATTATTTACTGGGTTTTTTAGCAAATCCTTGGAAAATGAACAAAACAATTAGGAGAAGAAGCTAAATATAACATTTACATTTACAAATGTTCACTAGCAATGCTAAATTAAGTTCAGTTACCACCACCGAGTGATATTTGCTTTTCAAGTGCGACAGAAATGTGCTGAAAAGGTTATTTTCCAAAGTCAAAAAGCTCTGCAGAGAGGATAAAAATTATATGAAAAAACATGCAATGGTTTAAGGGGTGAAAGGAAATTTCCATCTCCAGTCAAAGCCTCATTCCTATAAAATATAATCCTTTTCAAGAGAAAGTCCATGCAGAGATTGATAGAGTAATTGGACAGTCTCGCCAACCCTCCATGGCCGACAGACCAAAGCTGCCTGACACTGATGCTGTAATCCATGAGATCCAGAGGTTGGAAACATTGTTCCTCTGAATGGACTCAGGGTTGCTGCCAAGGATACAACTCTGGGTGGTTACTTCATACCAAAGGTACATTTACTGAGCACTCAACAGTTTAAGTGTTTTCTCATACATCTTTGTGTTATTCTTTAGATCTTTCAGGGAACATCAGTGATACCCATGCTGACCTCTGTACTGTTTGACAAAACTGAATGGGAAACTCCAGACACATTCAATCCTAGACACTCCCTGGATGCTAAAGTTTGTGAAGAAAGAAGCATTTCTGCCCTTCTCTGCAGGTACAGTACATTTTTATGACTCATTGAATTGTTAGCACAACCAGATGATGGAGCAGCCACATTTCTCTGGAAGCCGCACTGTTTGGTGCAGCAAGGCCTGGTAGAGTTTCCCATGGCAGTTTGGTTGCGTGGGAGGGGTCTGCCTGGGACTAAGGAAGAGTTTTTAAAATCTCTAATGAAAACTGAAGTTATTTAGCACCCCACCTGGGTTTTCCAGGTATCATTTTATGATTAATCATACCACTTTTCACTTGAAAATGTATGCATCTGTGTTTGCCCTGCAGGAAAACGTGTGTGCCTTGGTGCGGGCCTTGCTAAGATGGAGCTGTTCCTGTTTGTTGTCGGCTTAGTGCAGAAGTTCACTTTCTCTGTTCCTGAAGGAGTTGAGCTGAGTACTGAAGGAGTAACTGGAGCTACGCGTGTACCTCACCCCTATAAGGTGTCCGCTAAGGCTCGCTGAGCTGCGGCCTTCTCACCAAACCTGGTTTGGCTGAACAGACGACCAAGCCACTTTTGTATGGTTGCTGCTTGTTACGAAAGGATATTGATTTCTTTTAGATGTGCAGTAAATGAAAGTAATAGTTATATGTATCATCATAATGTATCATCATTAAAAACACAACATAACATACTTTGTGTCACTGACTCCTAATAGGACTGAGCAAGAATTCTTATTTTAAAATAAGTCTGAAACCGAAGGCAATTGTTTACAAGATGTTTGCATTCTCCATTTTTTTAAATGAGTAAAGAGAATGTAATAAATACGTAAACTGAGAAATGTATATACTTGTAAAGATGCACCCATTGGCTTTTCTTATATAGACACTGTTTGAACAGATAAGCTGTATTTTTAAGGATTAATGTTATTATTGAACAGCTACAGTGATCCCACTAAATCCAAAATGTTATGAACCTCAGGCCCGAATATTTAAAAAAGTAAAACCAAAGTTTTGGTTTTCTTAGTAGTGTGCAGAATTGTTAACTAAATGACGTTAGCAGCTAAATGAAAATTGATTTTTCTATCAATTAAGGTCAGAATAATAAATTGCTTCATGCAATAATAAAAGTCCAAATTTACTAATAAATATTTCCTACATATTAAGAAAAACACAAAGATGTGACAGTCACATCCTTTCATTTATGGAGTCTGTTTACCTGCTAGTGCACACTGCACTAGTCCAAAAGAATCAGTGGAAGTCTGGTTATGTGTTAATCAAAGCCATAAAAGTTGCAATTATCACAAATAATCTTCCTCCAGGAACAGGTGGAAAAAGATATTCTGGTCAGATAAGACAAAAAAATTGCCATTTTTAGCTCGCAGGCAAAACAATATCTGTTGCCTAAAACAAAGACTGGACATCACAGTGAAACACAACTACCACTAGCAACATGGTGGTGGTGGCATCATGCTGTGGGAATTCTCCTGCAGGTGCAAGGAAACTGGTCAGGCTGGATGCGGACATGAGTGGAGCTATATACAGTGGTTGGACAATGAAACTGAAACACATGGTTTTAGACCACAATAATTTATTAGTATGGTGTAGGGCCTCCTTTTGTGGCCAATACAGCGTCAATTCGTCTTGGGAATGACATATACAAGTCCTGCACAGTGGTCAGAGGGATTTTAAGACATTCTTCTTGCAGGATAGTGGCCAGGTCACTACGTGATACTGGTGGAGGAAAACGTTTCCTGACTCGCTCCTCCAAAACACCCCAATGTGGCTCAATAATATTTAGATCTGGTGACTGTGCAGGCCATGGGAGATGTTCAACTTCACTTTCATGTTCATCAAACCAATCTTTGACCAGTCTTGCTGTGTGTATTGGTGCATTGTCATCCTGATACACAGCACCGCCTTCAGGATACAATGTTTGAACCATTGGATGCACATGGTCCTCAAGAATGGTTCGGTAGTCCTTGGCAGTGACGCGCCCATCTAGCACAAGTATTGGGCCAAGGGAATGCCATGATACGGCAGCCCAAACCATCACTGATCCACCCCCATGCTTCACTCTGGGCATGCAACAGTCTGGGTGGTACGCTTCTTTGGGGCTTCTCCACACCATAAATCTCCCGGATGTGGGGAAAACAGTAAAGGTGGACTCATCAGAGAACAATACATGTTTCACATTGTCCACAGCCCAAGATTTGTGCTCCTTGCACCATTGAAACTGACGTTTGGCATTGTCATGAGTGACCAAAGGTTTGGCTATAGCAGCCCGGCCGTGTATATTGACCCTGTGGAGCTCCTGACGGACAGTTCTGGTGGAAACAGGAGAGTTGAGGTGCACATTTAATTCTGCCGTGATTTTTGGGCAGCCGTGGTTTTATGTTTTTTGGATACAATCCGGGTTAGCACCCGAACATCCCTTTCAGACAGCTTCCTCTTGCATCCACAGTTAATCCTGTTGGATGTGGTTCGTCCTTCTTGGTGGTATGCTGACATTACCCTGGATACGGTGGCTCTTGATACATCACAAAGACTTGCTGTCTTGGTCACAGATGCGCCAGCAAGACGTGCACCAACAATTTGTCCTCTTTTGAACTCTGGTATGTCACCCATAATGTTGTGTGCATTTCAATATTTTGAGCAAAACTGTGCTCTTACCCTGCTAATTGAACCTTCACAGTCTGCTCTTACTGGTGCAATGTGCAATCAATGAAGACTGGCTACCAGGCTGGTCCAATTTAACCATGAAACCTCCCACACTTAAATGACAGGTGTTTCAGTTTCATTGTCCAACCCCTGTATATTATGATCTAGGAACCAGGCCACTTAGGGGGCACTTGAGACTGGAGGCAGCGGTCCAAGTGCCAGTGGGACAACTACCATAAACATACAGCCTGAGCTATAACAGAATGGTTTTAATAAAACCATGCTAGAGTGTTAGAATGGTCCACTCAGTTTCCAGTCCTAAATCAAGCTAAGAATCAAGGTCAAGCTGTGAAAAGTGATTTTCAACAATGTTCTCGATCCAATCTGTATAAACTTGAGATATTCTGCAAAGAAGATTGGCCAGATTATTCATTTTTTAGAAAGGTGTTAGAAACATACCCCAAAAGACCTGCACTTGTCTAACTTGTCTAATGTTTGCTTTTGTGATTTTATGTCTCTCCTTACCAATTTAATGTAATGTCACATCAACAAATGTTTCACTTTGCTGACATCTGTTGGTTGGTTCCAGTAAGAAAGGCAGACATGCAATTTACTATTGTACCTGTGCAACCATATAATGAATCAGATAAAGTAAGGGGGAAAGTATCGCTACCCCTTATTCACTTTTAAACATTCATGTTAAATGTTATTACCACTGATGAATCATGAGTCAAACGCAAACAAACCCCAAATCCATGAAATCCAGCAGGACAAAGCAGGTACAGATTACAAGTAAGTATGAGGGCTGATTTAGAGTCACACACTTCACATCTACCAAAGCTGGAGTCAGCAGAGAACCAGCCCATCTCAGAACCATGTGGACAGAAATCCTGATCTCCTTTCTTTCCTCCTCTCCTCTCTGTAACAATGTGGCTCTGCAGCTTGTGGCAGTGGTTCAGTCTCAGATGGATGCTGATTTCGATTTTGGCAATCCTCCTCGTGGTAAATTTACTCATCAAAAAGGATCCACCTCACTTCCCACCAGGACCACCTGCACTTCCTTTTTTGGGGAATATCTTCAGCATTGAATCTAAGCAGCCTCATATTTACCTCACTAAGGTAAAATACTAGAATTAATTTGGAAATCCAACATTTTAACATAATCACTGATTTACATAAATATGACTAATTTTCAAAAAAAAAATGTCTGCCCTTTCTTACTTTTTTAGACATGTTTTATTATAAAAATGCTAAAAATGTGATGAGTGGCCACATTGTCAACATCACATTGACTCTGCATTATTATAGTCACATGCTCCACAATGCAGCTCTTATTCTGTGCTTGTGCAACCACAGCTTGCTGATGTTTATGGGAATGTGTTCTGCATACGTCTGGGAAGACACAAAACAGTGTTTGTGTCTGGGTGGAAGATGGTGAGAGAGGCTTTAGTGATACAAGCCGAACATTTTGTGGACCGGCCTTACAGCCCAATGGTGACCAGGATTTACTCAGGAAACTCAGGTGAGTCGAGTCGGTCAGATTTAAAGAATCACTGCAATCAAAACCTGAGTGATCTTTGATTTATTTGCCTTTGTCAGGAGGTCTTTTCTTCAGTAATGGGAAGGTATGGAGGAGGCAGCGGCGCTTTGCCATGACCACGTTGCGTACCTTTGGTTTGGCCAAGGGCTCCATGGAGGAGAACATCTGTCAGGAGAGTCGACACCTTCAGGAGGCGATGGAGAAGGAGGAAGGTTGACAGCAGCAGAAAACAGACCAGATTGTGCACACATAGCATCCTGTGTTTAAAGACTTCTGTCCTCTATTTAGGTAAGCCCTTTGACCCGGTGCCACTCCTGAACAATGCTGTGTCCAACATCATCTGCCAGATTGTGTTTGGGAGACGATTTGACTACAGGGACCAGGACCTCCAGACCATGCTGAAAAATCTGGCAGACATGGCCTACCTGGAAGGCTCAATATGGGCTCTAGTAAGATGCACTGAAAGCAATAAACTTGATGCTGTCATTGGGGTAAAAGCTGTTGTTTTTAATACTTGGAGACAGTCAGTACTTCTTTATCTCATTTGTTTCTCTTAACAGCTTTATGATGCTTTCCCATCAGTAATGAGACACTTGCCAGGGCCTCACAATGGCATCTTTAGCAGCTCCAATTCATTGAAGGCATCTATCAGGAAAGAGATAGAAAGACACAAGCTGGATCTGGATCCAAGCAACCCACGAGATTATATCGACAACTTCCTTATAGAGGAAAGAGTATGGGACTTACTTTAGAAACGTTAAAAAGAGGCTGTGAAATATCACTTTTAAGACCTGACTACATGTTTGTTGCTTTACTTTGCTCAACAGCACAACAGAAAACAGGATGTGGGTTTTATGGAAGAAAACCTGGTTCTGTGCTGTCTGGATCTCTTCTTAGCTGGCAGTGAAACCACTTCAAAGACTCTACAGTGGGGACTCCTGTACCTTATAAAAAATCCTCACATCCAGGGTGGGTTCAGATCAGAACCATTTTAAACAAAGAAATAGTTTAAATTACCAGAGGGAGTATACTGCATGTTGATCAGTAACTGGATGTGATGTGCCTTGTAGGCAAAGTCCAGGAAGAAATAGACAGAGTGGTCGGACAGACCCGCCAGCCCACCATGGCAGACAGATCTAACATGCCCTACACTGATGCCGTCATCCACGAGATCCAAAGGATGGGAAACATTGTTCCTCTCAACGGGCTCAGGATGGCTGCCAGGGACACAACACTGGGCGGTTACTTCATACCAAAGGTGCATCTGATCCTCCCTCATTACACACCAGCAGCATCGCTCATTTCAATGTTTTTAACAAAAATCTGAAGCAACAATAGATGACTTTGCAAAAGCTGAAAGAGATTCTCTCTGGTGATTTATATTTCAGCATGAATGGAAAAACACTTTTGTAAGGTGCTGTAAACTTAATGTAGATTGTACACTTGAGTCACTCTAGCTGTAGTCTTCACAAGATTCAGGATCTTCTCCATCATATTCTAGAAATTACATCTTTAAGCTGTTCTTGCAGCAGCACCAATATTTTGTAGATATTCTTTGACACTATACTTTAATAAAGCTCTGAAAAATCTTTCAGTTATATTTTTTCTATTATTGCTTTCTGTGCCAGTATTTAAGGGATTCCATTAAACTGTTCCTGTTACTTTTGACACAACATGAACAAAACAATAAAATCCAAATAATGAGCTAGCTCTGAGTTGTGTTACAGGTTCCATGTCTTTTGTAAGATAAATGATGTTCTCTCTCCCTCTGATTGTCTCATAAATCTAACTGTTGTCTTTCGGTGCGTGCAGGGTACAACTGTGATGCCGAACCTGACCTCTGTCCTTTTTGACAAGAACGAATGGGAAACTCCTGACAACTTCAACCCCAAACACTTCCTGGATGATGACGGCAGGTTCATGAAGAAGGAAGCATTTCTACCATTCTCCGCTGGTAACAATTGAATTAAATGATAACTCTGCACATAAACCTATTTTAGGATTAAGATTTTAAAAGGAAATATCTGTGAAAATGATCTAAGAGAAAACAGGCCTGTGCCTGTGGGATGATGGTATTTTTTCTTTCTCTTCCGAGGAAAGCGAGCGTGTCTCGGTGAGGGTCTGGCCAGGATGGAACTGTTCCTGTTTGTTGTCAGCTTGCTCCAGAAGTTTCACTTTTCCACTCCGGATGGCGTTGAGCTGAGAACAGAGGGAATTACTGGAGCAACACGCACACCTCACCCATTTGAGATCTTTGCAAAATCACGCTTTGACTTTTAGGCTTCATGCAATACAGCATAAGCTGCAGGTTGGATAAATGGTACTTTGTGAAAATGTATCATATCAGTTACTTTGGCAAATTGCAGAACCTTCAGTGTTTTTAACCAGGCGACGTCAGAAGGAGCATGCTCCTTGTTCAAATGCATACACAATGAATGATTTCACCTATTTCCAACACTTAAGATGTTAATCATCAAGCTTCCATCTTCTCCAAATTAACCAGCTGTAAACTGTTTTCCCTCCAATAATAAAAGGTACTGAAGACTGAGATTTATCTGGCTAAAAAAAGAAACAATGCAGTTTTAGAAAAAAAATTTATTCAGAGAAATAGTCTTTAAAATATCTGAAATCCATTATACATTACTTTAATTAGACACACACAAATATTTATCATTATACAGGTTGTTGTGCTACCTCTACCTGACTGTACCTTCTAGATCATTAGACATTAAACTGTTTTTAAATCAGCAATTTACAAGAACAATTAGCTGCAAAGAAAGAGATTCAAGTGACATACATCTATAAATCACATATGGCCATAGTGACAGAATATCTCCGATGTGCTGCTGACAATATATAAACAGAAAAGGCAACAAAGAACCTGCCAAACCCGAACAGCTTCAAATGCCTTGCAAAGCATTCACACACCTTCTAAAAACCACAAACTTCAATATATCGTCCTGGGAATTTGTCATATGCCAGCACAAAATAGAGCATAATTATGATGTGAAAGGAATAGCATACATAAAAAAAAGAAACATCTGAAAAGTGGGGAAAGTATTTGTATTAACTGACTCATATCCCTAAATAAAAATCCAGTATAGCCAACTGTCCCATCTGGAACATTTTGGCCTACATGTGAAACTGTGTGGTCGAAAACTGACCCTGAACACACCGTTCCTATCACAAAATGGTGGTGGCAGCATCATGATATGGGGGATGCTTTTCTTCTGCAGTACAGGGAAGTCAGTCAAGATTAAATGAGGAGATTGGTGGTGCTAAATACTGGATAATGGAATGGTTTAGATCAAAGCATAATCATGTGCTAGAACGGCCCAGTCAAAGTCCAACCCATGATCCAATCAAGAATCGCTTGCAAGGCGTAGACATTAATGTTCATTCTGAGTGAGCTTTGAAACGATTAAAAAAAATAAATAGGTCTCTAGAAGTGGAAAGGTGGTGGAGACATTTCCAACCAGACATGTAGCTGAAATCCCAGTGAGAGATGGTTCTACAGAACATTGACTGAGGAGGACAGAATACATACACACTCCACACCTTCCAGATAACTATTTGTAAAGAATTTTGAAAGTCATGTATTATGCTCCTTCTGGTCAACAATAATGCGCTACTTTATGATGGTCGATCACAAAAAGTCACAATAACATCCACTTATGTTTCTGGTTGCTAAGTGATAAAATGCGAAAACGTTCAATACTCCTGCAAGGTCATGTATATTTAACAGCACGGTGCATGTTCTTTCTGTAATCATCAACAAGACAACATCGATTACATTTATTAAAACCTTTTGAGTTACAATTTGTAGGCGTTTAACCTGGTTGTGATCGTCGGATGAAGAGCTGGTGTTGAATCTTTAATTTCTGTATCAATAACAATTATTGACTTACTAAAAATCAGATACATAGTAAACAAAAAGGCCTGTCAGTTCCTATTGAGAGCATATACAAAAGATAACAGACTATTCCAAGATTTATTTTCTAAGAGTTGTTATTGCAGCACCTCAAGGGTCGATTAGAGTTAATAGGACTTAATTTAGTTTTGAAGTCCTCGGTGCCCCGCACCAGATATTGCTGGATAAACACCATTCATTCTCCAGGATTACACTTGTGCACTGTGATCATACATTTCTTAAATATTTATATAATTATTACATTTGATTGGCTTCAGTATTCAAGTCACCCTTTTTTGCAAAACTAAAAAAATAAAAAGGGAGGTTCATTTCTAAAAAACTTTCCCCCTCTCCTTCTGTGTATGTGGGGTTTCAAGGGGAGCCAGGGATAACATTATAAAAGTAAACATAGATGCAAAAAACAAAAAAAAACAGGGAGAGCCGATAGCATTGGAAATCTACAACTGGCTTTGGCTTGTGAGGTGGATTCGGGAGTAATGTCTCAGCAAGGTTGTCCTTCAGGCTAATGTACAGCAGAGTATGACCTCACTACTTACTAACACAACCTCTGCTTTAACCTCGGATGGGTGACCTATCTGATAAGTGCTCACTGATCCCATGCAGTCTGACCCTCCTCAAAGGCTGAGAGCAGACATGTTTAAGGTCACTTGAGTGTTTGCACTGCTGTGTTTTTGCTGTGTTTAACTGCAGTGAGGTGCTGTGGCGCTGTGACACAGCCTAATTGGAGGGATTTGGGAGCTGCTGATAAAAGCCCCCTGCGTGGGGGGTTTTGGGGCTGCCGCTCTGATTCGGAAGGGCGGGGCGGGGGAGAACGGAGCCGGTCGGCCTCCAGCGGGGGTTCAATGGGCCAACTTCTGAAAGTTCAAACTCTAAGAGCACAGAAACCAAAGGTCAATTTCTGATGTTGTAGTCGCTAATTTAACCATAATAAGAGTACATCATTTCTGAATATCCTGTTTTAATAAAGTTTGACCTGCTGAAACCGATTTTAGCCAGGTCTGTTTTCTCTTTAGATAACTGTAATATAAGAAGCTATAAAAACAGCAGTCAACACCTTTTTAGTAGCCTCTCAAACCGTAAGCAGTCATTATTTGTCTTAGGGACAGAGGCAACATCATATAACATGTGTGAGAGCAGCAATAAAATCACAATAAAATCAGGAGTCTCATTTCAGCATGTATTTCAATAGAATGCAGGATCCTTAAAGGGTTTTCTGTTTTCTATTAAGCTATTTTATAATAGTTCCTTTACCTATAGTAGCAGCATGTCATATGGCCATGAGCTTTAATGAAAATTAAATACATCTTCAATGTGTTTAAAGCTATATCAAATCGTCTCATCAGCTGATTGAAAATTATTCTGGTTGACTCACAAACAACTATGAGACCTGGACAGCATGGAAAAAAATACTTTCCTCGATGCTGCTGCACAACTGACGTAAAATCCAAAGGTTTACTAAATTCTGGGCGAAGCTGGAGCGGACCGGTGAGTCGCAGCTGAGCTGGTGGGTTGATACAGCCAGCAGCTTAAACCAAGATAACGACACGTAAAAACACGGACGATGTTCGGCTGAATAAAACAGCACCAAATGCAAGAACGGTCTCCTAATATCTGCCAACATGGTGTTCTATCTCAGCGACATGAAAAGATATTTTGTTCCTAATTTCTATTGTCAGATAAAACAGACAGAAATAGACAGAAATACTCTGACAAGCTGTTCGCCTCCACCAATATAAGGACGTATTTATCAACAAGCTCACTGTGAAATAAGCTCACTGTGAAATAACATCATCTATAGGTTAGAGAGCTATTACCAATAATAACTTCAAACAACAAACATATTCCAAATTAATCCTTTACCTCAGAAATTTTCAAATGGTGGCAAACCATTTGAAAATTTGGTTTGGAAACATAAATTCAGTGTTTCCAAGATAGAGGTTGAAATGTCAACAGCATGAATCGAAGCAACCTTCATGTTATCTGCTGAACGTTTAGCTCTCTCACTCTCACGGCTTCAATAACCTTGAGACACCTTGCAAAATGTCTTAGAAAAAATTCCTTTTAAATAGCTTCTTACTTCTCAGTGCTTCCTGTAACTTTATTTTTATATATCTCACCGACAGCATTGGAAACAGTTAACTTAGAGTCACTTGGGAACAACACCCCCACCGAAGAGTCCTGTTGACAGAGCAATGTTTCAGCAGCTAGTATGATTTACTTATCAGTATAAAGTGAGATGTTTTAGTTTCTGACTGTTCACCGGCCAATTTCTTAGTGTGTCTCTGCTGATGAGTGTTTTGTTAGGTGGCAGGTTCTTTGAGAAGTTAACTGTCCATAACCAGATAAACCTCATCAGAAATGTTATGCAGCTTTTTCATTCATTCAATGCCACCGCTGCCTCCTGTGAACCTCGTCTTTTTAATCAAAGCAATTTTAATTCACCTTGTTATACCAAGCTGTAACAATCAGCTTCTCCTCATACTCTCTTAACCTGGCCTGCTCACATTGACGCTAGAAAGAAAAGAAATATTTTCCATCAGAATTAATGAATACAATTCTTATAAGTTTTACAAATTTATATAGGAGGGAATTACAGAAAGGTGCAATTACTTCAAGATTAAGAATCATTTTGTCCCGATCTGCTAGCTGGTTTCTAAGAGCCTGGATCTCAGCGTTGGCAGGATGCAGCCTTGGGTCCAAAGCTCGTATCACCTTCAAGCGAAAAGTAAAGATCAAGATGGAAAACACTGATAACTCACTTTATTCAACCTCCTCTCTTGAGAGTTACTAAAGCTAAATTAATCTAACTCACATCACGAGCCTTCTCCAGATACATCTTATATCTCTCTTCCATGCCCCGCATGTCTTCATCCTTCTTCTTCAGAGCAGCCATCAGCTCATCCACCTTCAAAGCTGAGAAACAACAAATCAGTTTTGCAATATATGTTGAGAGAGGTGAAAAGTTGCATTAAAACATTAAAAGGTACAGGTCTGAGTGTTGTCAGGGTGAAGATCCTCCAGAAGTTCTTTATTCTTCATGATTTCATCCTGAGCCTCGTTCAGCTGGGACCTGAGCAAAGTCAAGTGATCAACTTCCACCTACTGGAGAAACCAAACTTGCATTTCTGTCTATGAGCAAATTGACTTACATGTGGGCGTCCAGTTTCCTCTTTAGATTTGACTGAAAGGAAACACATTTAATAAACATTCAAGTTAAAAAAGTTAGTTCACAATCCTGAAAGAAAACACATTTGTAGGAGAAGGTTTCTGTGTTCAAGGTTCCTTCTTTTTCATGTCCAATTTACATACTTTTAAACACTCAAATCTCCAGTCTAAGTCACAAAGTAATTAGGTGACTAAGTAAATAACCAAGTACGTCAGTAAGCAATTAAGTGACTAAGTAACTAAGTATTTAAGTATGTAAGTAATAACTAAGTACATCAGTGAGTAATTCAGTCACTCAGTCAGTAACTAACTACAGGAGTGAGTGAGTAAATATTTGCCAAGAAAGGAAATAAAAATATATTTAATACTTCATATTCTATATTTTATCTCAACACAAATCATAACCTGAAAAACAACCAATTTCTATTTTTAAATAGCTTTCAGACTACATAGAAACCCCGTAGTTTGCTGACAGTGCACGTTGGCAGCCTTACATCATCTGGTTTGGCAGCCTGACTCTGTAGAGCCTTCTGGAGGTCTTCCACCTGCTGCTGCAACTCACTGATCTGCTCTCGGCTCAATCTGAAGATGAAGCAGCAAACAGAGAGACATTAACATGCAGAAAGAAAATCAGCACAAAGAAGCAAAAACAATGAAACAAACCTGTTCTCTGTGTCAAGTTTACTGTGTGTCTTTTCAGCTTCCTGCAGCTGGGTCTGCAGGGTGACAATCTTCTCCTGCTCATATTCCTCCTGCTGCACTCTCAACATCTTGTTCTCATGCTGCAGTCTGATGAACTTTTCGCTACATTATCACAAAGGTCAACATTCACACAGCATTATAGCAGAACAAATGCAAAGCTTACAATGTAGCAATAAAATACTACCTGTACTCGATGGGAATTAACTCTGCTGCCAGGTTTTCATGGCTGGGGCCGGCAGAGGAAAGGATCCCTAGATGAAAATGTACAGTGCTGTGAAAAAAAAACATTTACCCCCCAACAGTTTTCTTCTGTTTTTGTTTTTTTTTGACCCACCTGCATGTTTCTGGTCATCAAAAATGTTTAATATCAGACAAAGATAACCAGAATAAACAGTAAATGCAGTTGTCAAACAACTATTTTAGTAATTAAGCGAGAAAAAAATATTTAAACCAAACTGGTTGTATGTTTGAATGCAAATGCCCCCTAAACCTAATAATTTGCTGTACACCTCCTGGCAGCCATTAGGTGTTTGCATGAAACTAGCAATGAGTCTTTAGCATCGCGGTGGGGAAAATTTCTCCCACTCTTCTTTGCTGAATTGTTTTAATTCAACCACATTGGAGACTTTTCAGCCTAAACAGCCCTTTGAACAGGTCATACCACAGCATCTCAATTGGAATCTACTTCAGACTTTGAATAGGTCACTTCTAAACCTATGTTTGCCATTTAAAAGTGGACTTGCTGGGGTGATTTCCTGCTGCATAACCTACGTGTAATGATGGCCACACATTTTTCTTTCTGGTAGAGCGCAGCATTCATGGTTCTATTAATTACTGCAAGCCCTCCAAGTTCTGAAGAATGAATGATGTTGATGTTCTTTTTCTTTTTCTGAAAGGCCGCGTTAGTTTTTCGTCAAATTTAAAGAGATGCCCAATACTTCACTTTTGACCCACCAGTCCACAGAATACTTTCCTAAAGGTCTTGTGGATCATCAAGATGTTTTTCAGCCTTTGTGTTCTTTTTAGCCAGCAGAGGTTTTCACCTTGGAAAACCTTGCAGTTTTTGCCCAGTCTCTCTCCTAATGATTAACACTGACCTTAACTGAAGCAAGTTGGGTCTGCAGTGCTTTAGATGTTGTTCTAGGTTCTTTTGTGACTTCCTGGATGAGTGGCTGATGTGTTCTTACTTTGTCAGGTAGAACCAGGTTGGTTTGGATAGCTTGATAAATAAAATCATTTGAAAACTACAATTTGTGTTTACTCAGGCTGATGATAAAAGATATTTATCCGATACATTTTTGAGTGACAAAAAGGAAAATAACAATGGAAATCAGTACAAAGTCAAATACTTTTTCACAGCACTAGAAGTAGTAAGTAAGCTAGTGAACAATAAGCAGCATCATTGCGTGATTACTGAGGTACCTGACTGTGAGAGCTGGTGCTGTTGAGCCTGAGAGCACAGCAGCTCCTCGTTGATTTCCTTCAGAGAATCTCGTTCAATGATGATCCGCTAATGGTGTAAAGATTTTTTTTTAAACAAAAGAACTAACGTTTTAAATAAAGCAAATACAGAATTTATATTAATGGAAACATTTTATAATTTGTTGAACCTCTTTTTCTTTCAACACCGTTTCATGCTTTTCGTCCAACTTTTTCATCTCAAATGCCATGTTGTCAGCTCGCCTGGTCTCTTCTGACAACTTTTTGTGAAGGTCCTGGACCTTTCAAACAAACATAAACCAAAAGTGATTAGGACTAAATACAATCTCCAAATGCAAAGGACACAATATATACAACATGTAATCAATAAATACATTTTTTACACAGCCTCATTTAATGGTGCAGTTAGCTCTTTACTTGTCTCTTGTATGACTCGAGCTGTGCGCGGGCAGCATTTGCTTTGCGCAGCTCCTCCTCCAGACTGATGCTGTTTTGCATGTAGGTCATGTTATTCTCCTCCAACAGCTTCACCTGCCTCTTTAGATCACCAAGATTCTCCAGCTTACGCTTGTAGGTTTCCACTGATGCCTCCAGCATCACCACCCTATCTGAGCAGTTCCTAAAGATAACCAACACAATATCCAGTCAATAAGCTCTTAAAACAAAGTTGCATGGATGCTGAAAGTATAAATATTCGGTGAGAAGTCCTGTTTACAGTTTGCCACAATCCATGCAGGGAACACTGCAGACATAGGAAAGAAGACAATAAAATTAAACATTTTTGCCTACACCAACCCCACTATGAAACATGGTAGTGGCAACATCATGATGTGGGAATGCTTTTCTTCAGGACATACAGGAAGCTGATCACAGTTCATAGAAAGATGGATGGAGCTAAATACAGGGCGACACTGGAAGAAAACCTGCTAAAGGCTACAAAAAGACTTGAGGCTTTTTGTGATTTTATCAAATACAATCCTGATAAAACTTTGTGGTTGTAATTTGAAAGGTTTCAAGCAGTAAAAATACTTTTACAAGCACTGCAAAATGGGAGCAAAACGGAAAAGCAGGCTAATTTCATTCCACATACTAACTGTTTAATGAGTTCACACCACTGAACAAAGTCAGAGTGAAAAGAGGCTAGAAAATAAAACACGGGTTTAGAAATCAGTGTTGTACAGAAATTAACTTTATCACAAATGCCAAAAGGTCAGAGTTTGGAAGCATTTCTTTGACAAATACAAACCTCAGAACATCCAGTTCGTCTTTGAGAGCTCGGGATTCCTCTGCCAGACTGGTAAGCTCATCATTACGATGCTGAAGTTCAATCAGCTGCTTCTCCAGCTCCTCACAGTGGATCCGGTAGTCATCCTTGGCAGCCTCCAGCCTAGAGGTAGCACACACACACACACTATGGGTATTTGGTCTTCTCTGTAAATATACAGCTGAAGTGCATTTAAAGCCACAGGAAAAAACCTGAAGTTCTCCTCCTGCAGAGTCTCCAGCTGCTGCTGAAGCTGACTGTGCTTTCTGCCTGAAGGTTTGCTTGGGTCATCAAATGTGTCCAGTTGGCTGGCTCTGTCTGTTAGGACATCATTCTCAGCTAAGAGGCTGTTTCGTTCCTCTAGAAGAACGGCCACCTGACCAGAAACAAATATGTTAGTGCTGCTCTCCTTAGGAGTTTTAGGCTGGTGTTAAGGAGAATTAAAGTAAGCAGAAAGTAGCTGCAGTGTTCAACCTCATGCTAGTCAATGACAGCATGCAGAGCAAGAAATTCATGCCTGAGAATTAAAAGCACAAAAAACACATCTCCTGTCTCGTCTGTTTAAGCAAACATAGACCTTAATCCATGCTGGAGGTGCTGCACAAACAAAGCCCCCTTAGAGTTAATGGGTTAATACAAGGTCGTTAGTTTCCCCTCCAACTCATCACATTTAACTAGATATACCAGCTTAGGAGTAAAAAGGCTAAATTATTAGTCGTTTCTAAGTCTTACTTTTACAGTGCTGTAAAATAGCATTCGTCTCTTAAATCTCTCTTCTTTTTTGCTTCTTGGTCACGCTTACATTTTTTAAATTATCTAAACACATTTTAGTAACAAACAAAAATAACCTTAATAAAAGGCAGCTTCAAAATGTTGATTTCATAAAAGCTATCCAAACCAACCTTATTTAACCTAAGTAAAAACTGTTATTGCCTTGAACCTAATTGCTGGTTGTGCCACCCTTGGCTGCAACAACAGCCATCAAGCTGTTGCAATAACTAGCGATGAGTGTTTATATCTCTGTGGAGGAAGTTCCATATTTTATTCATTTGTGGATAAGCCTTAGAAATTGCCTCATAAACCTTTGCTTTTATTTATTCGTGAATTTCTTTAGATCTGGGCATGAAGTGCTTTTTCAGACATGTTATTCTACCTCATGTCACATCAGTCTTAGTCATTTTTTTGATTTTACAGGTCTGGCAGTAATCTGGGGTGGGTGTGGCTAAGAAAATTGAATCTAGCTCTTTTGGTTGATCACAGTTAACTGCAAGGTCAGTAATTACCTTGTCATTTAAGGCCTAGTTGGTTTGTACAGCTCTTTCACTCCAGTAAATATCTGATACATTTTCAAATGATCTAAAACATTTAAACAAGACAAACTGAAAAACATCTATAAGGCAGAAATACTTTTTCACAGCACTGTACCAACAGACTGAATAAGATAGAATAAAACCACTAGCAGACTCAATCAGCAATACCCCACGAACACCCCTCTTTAATATAGCTTGAATATATATATTTTAATATTTCCCCCTAAAGAGGACAAAATAGCTATCATAAAACATATTCAAGGATAAATTATTGAGATATTGCCAAAATTCCTAAACAAGCATTGCATAAGTCATCAGAACCCTGTTTGAACCCTCTGTTAGCAGAGTTAGAGTAAACATTTGATCAGCTACTTTAGATGGGTTTAGTCCCCCACCCCCGACGATAAGCTGTGCTTAACTTACCTCTCTGCCCAGAGACCCGAGCAAGGCAGGCAACTGATCAAATTAATCTGCTGAGAGTCCAGGGAAACAGTTGATCAAGTCAAGTCAAGTTTATTTATGTAGCGCTTTTCAGCAACAAGGCACTCAAAGCGCTGCTCAGTCCCTATGCTAAATTTAGTTTCCCTGCACAGAGCAGAGTTAGCCCTTCTGGGAATGGCAAATACTGGCTGGATGCCACAGTGGAACCAGGACCGCCCAGACGTTGAGTCCACACTCATTCTGCCACAGCAGCTCCAGACAATGGAGCCCAGCATTACAGAACTCCGAGTTACTCTGTACCAAAGGCATGCATGTCTTCATACATGGAGAGCTAAAATCTGCTAACTTATGAGATGTTTCAGAGGCCTCATTGAAAAAAAAAATTGTATTTGCTACATACTTTATGAGGAACTTTGTGCCTGAACAGAATAGGGTTGTGTATGAGGTCCACATTTACCTGCAAGTCCAGCTCTTGACAACGTTGGGCTAAGGCTTCCTTCTCTGACATGAGTTCAGAAAGGTCGTCCAGGAGTTTCTTCACCTGGGCAGATGATTGGGAAACTGAATTACAATGTAAGCATCCAAACATTAGGAAGCACATTTCTGAAATAAGAGAAACTATTTCAATTTAATTTCTTTATATAGGGCCAATTCACAACAGGTGTCATGTCAAGGCTATATACACAAGAAAAACAGGTTCAAATAATATTAAGTTATCCAATTCAAATCAATTCGGTTTAGTACAATACAATTTAATGATATACACAGAGACTCAGTGCCTTGCAAAAGTATCAATAATTGAATTCAATTCATTTACATCGTGCCAATTTGCAGGATAACCTAAGCAACTAACTATGAGCTTTATCAAAAGGAAAGTTTTAGGCTTAGTCTTAAAAGGGTGTCTGCCTCACGGAGTTTGACTGGGCCATAATGAATTTGCTTTGATCTGAATTGTTCCAGTGTGGCTCTCGCTGTATGTTCAGGGTCTTTGTCTATGGCGTCCTGCTGAAAGCTAATCCTCTCCTCCAGTAACCAAGTCTTCTGCAGCCTCCAACAGGTTTTCAAGTTAGCGCTATCCATCTTCCCATCAAATCTGACCAGCTTTATTTGTCCCTGATGACCAGAGAACGTTCTTGTACATTCTTGATGCGTCCCCAGCATGCCCACTGCAAACCTGACAACTTCTGGTTTTCTTTCAACGGGTTTGTTCTTTGCCACTCCTCTACAAAGTCTGGGTTCATGTGAACACAAGTAATAGTTGTCCTGTCAATAGATTCATCCACCTGAGCTGGGATCTCAGAAGCTACTGCACAGGTACCATGAGATTCTTGGCCACTTGATGATTAATGCTCTCCTGGACTGCAGCTGTGTCACACCTGTTCCATTTTCAGAGTATGTATTCATCAGTGCTCTGTGAGATCATAAAAGCATTGGATATTTTTTATAACCTAACGCTCTATAAGGTTTGTGGTTATGTGACAAAATGTGGAAAACATCAATAGGTTTGAATACTTTTGCAAGGCACTGCAGCTCCAGTTACATCCTTTTACTGCAAAACATTCAACTTAGTTGATTATAAAATGCCAGTTAGTGAAAAATTACCCCCTAAAACAGACCGAACGATTGCTGCATTATTACTGACCTGCTGTTCCGGGTCCCCTGACAGCTCGGTTCCGAATGCTGTTGGATTATCTTTTTTCATGAGCTGATAAGGAAAATGTCAGCAGGTTTATTACACACAAGCTGTGGAAGCACAAATCATTAGTCTATTTATACCACAGTGGTGACAAAATATCACTTCAACAGTTAGTTTCCTCACTTCCCAAATGCTTATAGAGTGTTGTTAAAAGGATGATGTTACAAAGTGGTAAACCAGACCTTGTTGTGGCTTTTTGGAATGTGTTGCAAGCATCAAATTCAAAATGAGTGAATATTTGCAAGGAAAACAATAAGGTTTATCAGTTTGAACATGAAATATCTTGTCTTTGTAGTTTATTAAGTTGCATATAGGTTTAACGGGATTGGCTGATCATTGTATTCTGTTTTTATTTACATTTTACACAACTTCCCAACTCAATTGGACTAGGGGTTGTAGTTTGCTCGGTGACTGGACCACCTCCCCTTCCTTATACATTCCAAAACATCACCAGGAATTTTTTTGAGCGTGGTGGGGGGGTTTATACCCACCTTTCGAAGCTGGCATGATTTTAGCAAGCTTTACCGTTAGGAACAGAGTCGACATAAAGTCGACATAAAAACCACACGGAAGGAGCCCAGATGTCAGTCAAAGGGCCGATCCTCTTATACAAAATGCATTGTGAGATTCTCAGACCCATTATTTCTCCAAAACTCTACAGTAAAATATGAAATATTAATTCTGGTTATAGTATAGATGACCCTTTAATATAATCTGAAGAGATGTGTTGTCACCTCTCATTATTCTGGAGAAATAAATTGCTGAAAGTGACACAAAAGTATATAACAGATAAGCATTAGTAGGTATTTTGACCCGTTATTTCTCCAAAAATCTACAGTCAATTTACTAAATATTTATTTTTTACATAAACATGTATGTGAAAGTTGTAAATATGTCATTCATATAAATGTTCTGAAGGTTACTTTTCTGTTTTCCTCTTAATTTCTCAGCCGTTGCCTGGATTGGCGTCTGGTCTGCTCTATAACCGTAATGCACCTAAAATGCGCGAAGCTAATCTTTAACAGAGAGCTAACGTCGGCTGGCGTGACTGTCGGCTCATTTGACCGCAGTGAACTGTGCTGGGTGACACAGAAAACATAACAGCAATAACCCCGATGGTTATGCCAGACAGCTCTAAAGTCTTGAGTGCTGTGCTCTGCATTTTCCATGCGGACACGGTGCTTAATGGCTCTTAGGGTATCCAATGGCGTCGTCAATGCTAACATTCTGGAGAGTAATTATCATCCCAATCATTTGAAAGATGTCATCCAAACATCTCAAAATGGCATCATATGATGAATTATTCCCCTCAGTTTGATCTGCTAAGGTAAGCAGAGCTGAATGAAGTTAAAGAAACTCCACCATCCTTCCTAGACCCTAAGCTGGCGCAGTAGCTGCTCAGGGAGCAGGTAGTCAGGAAACTAATCTTTATGTAAGGATCAGCCAATGAGGATGCAGGTCCAGCCCGTTGACGCTGATTGGCCCACAGTCATTCAGTTGTAAACTGACATTATGAAATAAATGGCCACGGGGAAAAATCACCGCTATAAAACAAAAGCTGGATTTTTTTAATAAAAGCTGAGTTTTAAAAAATGACATTTTGAAATAGAAAAAAACCCAGCTGGAATTACACAAAAATAGGCTCAACAATAATTTCAGTTATTAGGTAAAAATTTTATTTGAAAATTCTTTTACATTATAAAGCTGATATTTAATGGAAAATGAAATATATTTCATAATAATGACCTGAGAATTTAATATGCATTCAATTATTTCACAATTTCATTGTCACATTAAATCAATATCTATTATTTATGGATGTAGATACTTATTTCATGTTTCATTTATTTATTTAAGTTTGAACACTTTGGCGTTCCATATAAGACAAGCATTTACCAAGCCTTGTTAAATAGTCTCTTTTTAAATAGTTATAAGTATAATATGGATATTAATTAATTAATATCATTTCATAGACGCTGGTCATTCAAAGCTTATTTTCTTAGAGACAACCAGATGCAAGCATGAACCATGCCCAGTCCACAACAACTGCTGCGGCTGGCGTCTTTCAAAGACTTTCCAAACTTTTAAAATAAAGTTATATTTTCGGATACAATTACCTACAATTGTCTGCAAATTTACATAATATATTTACATAATTCAAGTGAATGAAAAACCTAATGAACTAACCTCCTGGATGGCTTTCATGACAACATGCTGCACGGACTCCTCCATGGTCATGATTATCTGAATATATTCTGCCAACAAATGAGAAAGTCATCTCATCAAGTGGATTTTTTTTTTTTATGTGCAACTTTTTCCACCCTGTTTTTCCAGAGATACACTGTTCCTAGACTCAGCAAGGTAATAGTTAAAAAAAAACATTCAGAGTAAAAATATGTGCTATATGTGTTTAACATTTGTTAAAACCAAAAAAGAAGCGGCATACCTTGTTGTTGCTCACATCTGACAGCACAGCCCAGTATGAGCTGCAGCAACCTTCCCATCTCCGCCGGCTCCGAGTGCTCTGCTACCAGGGATACATCCGGCAAAGGGAAGTACGAAATGTCCTGAGTTAAAACCTGATGGAACAGAGGCATAGGTAAAACCCTAAGAGAGTCTCATAAACAAAACCCTTCCCAAATAAAAATAGATAATAAACTATAAAGGCAAACTGGAGGAATCAAGAGAGAAACTATGGATTTCATACCTCTTTATAATAGTCAACCACCTTCTGAAGGATCTTCTTCAGATTGTTCATCTGAGAGCAGAGAGGATTTAAACTATGATAAACTTCATTAGTCATTCAAAAATTAATGAAAAAGACCAAATTACAATTAAAAATGCCAATACAGATACAATACACCAAACTAGGGCTCCCTAATATTTGGAAAACATGCAATATGTGATAATTTTGGAGAATGAAGCAATAACAACATGACTTTCTATGTATAAATAAATATTTTACCCAACACTGTTGATGTCTTTCTGCTTTGCATAACATCCATCTTCTTAATGACTTTACCTTAGCAAACATTTTATGCTGCATTAAATCAAAATATAAGTTACTTAAATTATTAGCTAGTATGTATTGCAGTACAGGCAGTTCTTTCAGATATTGATATTGTGTACAATGGATTTTTTGGTAACAATAAATCGGTGTAGTACTGTGCAGCCCAACAAAATAAAACCATTTTACGAACAATACAAAAAACAATTCAAACAAAGTGTTTTAGACATTTCCCTGCACAATATCCTCCCATGTAAATTCTTCTAAAACTGGTCATGTTTTTTTCCAAATGCTGATAAAATTGTCAAATTTGTGTCTTAATCAGTGAAACCAAATACTGCAACACCATTCCATTTCCAATTAAGGATTTGTTCAAACCAGTTTTAAAAATTATCATAATGTAATTCAGTTTCCCACATTATCTTCCTTAACAGTTAATTAAAATACAATTGTATCCCAATGTCTTTACATAAAAAACTATACAGACCCTTTGAGCCAAAAACCTTTTCAGAACAGACTGTGATCAGTGTTTGCAATTTGCCAGCTTGTGTCAACTGCTGCTGAAATTCAATATTCAAAACTCAAGAACTGTGTTTTAATTTAAAAGACAAAAATCATTCAGGTAAAATCCCAAATTGCAACATAAAAGTTTACAAAGCGGAAGGAGAAAGAGGAAAATAAAACAGACCACCTATGACTACAATCTGCCTTCTAGACAGTATCTTATCTCTGTTTTGCTCTAATCCTTCACGAGCGAATATCGTCATAACTAACCTCAACCTTGAATGACTACAAATCTGGACTAATCAAAGACTAAATTATTTTAGCCAAAGGCAGCAAGACAGGAGCTGGTTTGTGCTCAGCATCAATGAAACTGAGAAGCAAATAACAGCATTCAGTCAGAAAGGGCCAATCTATACAGTCTATATACCTTCAGTCTCCAGTTGTCCTCAACATCTGTTTTGATACGACTCATCCATGCTTCATTGAACCACGTGGAGTCTCTACAACAGAAAAAGAAAACAGTAGAGCAACTGGTGAGGCAAAAATTAAACCACTGATCTGTGGGATTACAGTGTCTAATGCTATGTTATGATCTCACTGGCATAGTTTGAAAAATGTTTCACAAAACAAAAAAATGAAACCAGCAATGAAATTAAAACAGCAAAGGACATTTAATGTAAAAAAGAACTCTTATAAGCCACCAAATAATAATTGTCCTTCTTTATAACAGTTATTCATCTGTATAAGTCGATAAACAGTGCAGATAATGCATCTTTGTTGCAGATACACCATCCTAACTAAGTTTTTTATGCACATGTGATCTCTTACATCTGATGAAGTGCCTGTGACATTGCCTCTCCAGTGGCCAGCTCCTCCACTGTGCTGCAAGGTGCTGAAGTGTTGAATGTCTGCAGCTGTGAAGAAAAAACAAAGCAACATTATGAGCATTTCTAAATACAAGAGGAGAGTATGAAATACAGTAGTGTGGCCTATTTTATCAACCATTCTACTATATATGAGTGTATAAATATATAATGATATACCCCCGCTCATATTGTTGCATTTCTCGTGGTTAGCGCCACAACAATTAGCATATTTTGCAGATTTTTCTAATTGACAGCTAGAACGCGTTCAACTCAGGTTTGACAACATTCCCAGATCATAGCTTCAACTTCCAAGATCACTGGAGGATCATATGTGGTTTCTACCCACAAGCAGTCAGGATGTGAATCAGTATACACATTCCTGGTTAAAATGTTGTTTTATTATTGCTCTTTTTCATATTAAAAGGCAAACAGATCTTTTTAAACATTTTGTTGACATACCTAACAAAAAAAAACCTTCCTGGAAACATTAGCTAATTAACCTGACATGAGGTCTATTTAGCAAACTGAAACAATATTAGCTACACTCCCGTTTTCCTGAGGTCTAAAGCTACATTTAACAAGTTACATAACTTTTTAAAAGGTGTCAAGAGCAACAACATTGCTCCATTGCTCTCCATTGCAGGATTTATGCAGCACTGGAGAGCAATGGAGCAATTTCAATTTCAACGAGCATTTGGACATTTGTACATCATAATGCACTTAAATGCAGTCATTTATTTAGTATTTTGCGAGATTATGGTGATCCTGCGGTTATGATGATGGGGCCCTTGAATATTGTTGCCCAGGGTACAGCGAAGTGTTAATCTGGCCCTGTCCATAACTGATCTCTGTATATGTTGGTTGCTAAATGCAGTAACAAGCAAGCAGGAGGAATAAACGACCGCTGTTGTTCCTCACCCTCTAGCGACACTTTGTACCGATTGACTCTAGGTTGCTACAGATACTGTTTCTACGGTAACTGTGCCTTTAAAGCTAAAGCTAAGCGCTAAAATTACGAGTTTATTATCGATCACCCAGGGTAGTGTTAGACGTACTTATTTCTGCTTTATTTTACCCAAAGCCCCACCACCTACAACTACAACACACAGGTAACTAACATAACCGCAGTCTTTCAGCTTCACATTCACATGACCAAATAAACTCACCCATATTATAAGGCTTTCCACCAGCGCTGTTTCACGGTTTTCCATTTGTTTCCCTTTTTATGTAAAAAAAAAAAACCGCTAAATATTCTCTTCCACCTGTGTCAACGAAGCTCTTCCGCTCTGTTCCGCTGCATTTGACCTCACCTGCTGCCAAAGGTAAACTGCTAGCGAAGAATGCGTAGTGCGAGGGCGAAAGGCGGGCGGTTTACGCCACGAAATTGCGTAAAGTGTTTGTGAATGGCCCTGCTGCTAATCCTCTTGACGTTCACTTGCTTGCGTGCGGATTTGGGTTGATACCAAAGGTAAACACACTCGACCAATCAGCATTAAGTTTAGATATGATTGCCAGCTACTTATTTGTGTTCTGACCAATGAAAGAGCAGCGTTGGGATTTTATATACGCCCTTTTGATTAAGAAGCGATTAAAGCGTTTTACACAACTTTCGCTGATCAAACGACTTTTCACACGATTGTCGTTGTGCATTAATTAATACCAGGGAAATGAGGTTGAAATAATAACGAAATAAGCAAAAAATGCTGACAAGAAAATCAGATTTAGAATACGAATAAATGACAAAAACAACAACATATAGCCCAACAAATATTTGAATTTATGCAAAAAGGAAAATTGAAAACCCTGATATAATGATTTCTAGAAGAGTAGTTATGTTATTTTATTACATAAGCAAAAGTATTTTATTGAAGTTTGACTTGTGTTTGACAGACCTTTGAAATACAAACCCAACCATAAAGCTAGTAGAGTTTAGAAAAGCTTGTTGTTTAAAGCTGAGAAAACTAAAACTTTGGGAATGTTAATCCCTTTAGCTGTAGATTATGTTATAGGACATCAGCACTGTTCCCTGACAGCCTCTGAATTCATTGTACAACACCAGCATTCTGACAGGCAAAAATCTCTGATTGCAACATACATAATCACATTATTTAATAATATAATTTAAATCAATTTATTCTCATTTCATCGTAAAACAAATAGTTTTAAAACAAGACAGAGTTTCTGAAACTGATAAAGATAGTTATTAGACAAAACGTATAAAGATCTTAGCAGAGCTGAGCGTCAGCATTTCCACAGCTTGCAGAAGAGGGTTATGTAGCAGTTTATCGGTTCTTATTTTGATGTTGTAGTAGTATGGAGAGGGTGTGAATAAAGCCCTGTTTCACCAGCAGTCTGAACCAGATCCACAACTAAGGTTAGAGACACTCTAGTGACCATTTCAGCTCCCCTCACCATCCTCTGAAGTTCCCTACAAGTATTTGTTAAAAAAAAAAACACACATTTCCTGTAAATCCAGAATTCCTGTTAAGTCTAATGAATTCCCATGAAGCAATCAAAGTGGCAGACACATGCTATTAAAGCTTTTTGTGTACAAAAGAGTAAAATATAATAAGAAGATCTAAAAAAGTCTGGGGGTATGTAGAGAAAGAAACAAAACAACAGGGGTCAAAGAGCTGAATGAAGTCAGTAGTGTGAAGTGTAGTGACACCAGCTGAAGTTCTTCTTAGATCTGCCTCCTCAGCCAGAAAGAGAAAAAAGAGATGATCTTGGCTAATTGGCTAATAAGCAAGACAGAACAAATTAGGGTAGTTGTTTCAATAACACAAAACATTTTGAATAAGAGATGACCAAAAGTATCAACACAGATGGTTCTGAACCCATAAATAGGACATTTTAAGGGTCAAGTTTAAAATATTTCAGTAATCAAATTCAGCAGCCTCTCTTCTATTCTTAAACAGTACCACTTTGTTTTAAGATAAATGTACCAAAGTGTTAATTTACCCACAATTCTGACATTGTTTTAAATGTTTAGAGTTAAAATAATGACTCATAATCTTGACAGCAAACCTTAATATGACAGCCTTCTCATAGTTTCCAAGAAATACTCCAATGACCTTCTCAGCTCCCCTCACTATTCTCTGCAGGGCCTTCTTGTCTGTCATATTGCAGCTGGAGTACCACCTTAAGAAGCACATTCTCCACCACAGCTCTAGAATGCTGTGAGGATGTTGGTAAGGAGTGATCTTTGTATTGTATGTAATCCACTCTCTCTCTCTCTCATGATATTATCCAGCTCATGCTAAGGTTAGGGTTAAAGTTACAATACCGTTACCACTTTTAGACTACAAATTTTGCTCCATTCTGGAAATCGGCAAGATTATATCACCAGCAAATATGTGTGTTAGGTAAGACCGGACATATCCCGTTTATCCTGCACCACCCCTGTGCCAGCTTTAAATGTCAGTTGGGGGATCGCTGTTTGATCTCCTGATTCCTGCCACTTTGTGACACTGACCCTTACTGATGATAGTGACTATTTTTAGATGACCTGAAGCCAACAGACTCTCCAGCTTTTATCTGAGGTGCCAGAATAAATATTTGTCAAGATATTTCTGCATTGCACACCCCCCTGAACTATGTGAGGGCTGTCGTATCTGAGTTCAATGTCAGGTAATGTGAGAGAGATTCTGATGCTGACATCTGACATCCGATGCAGTATCAGAAGCACCATTTAGGGTTATTTGTTTTACACATTAATAGTTAAAATAATGTGGTGCAAAAATATAGTTTTATGACTAATGTGACCTTATTTAGGAGTTCAGGACTGTCTCTTGGTTCTCAATGACACATCTATTTTTTGGGATATAACACTTTGGGGTTGTTGTCAGGATGATCATAAAGATAGTGTGGTGTTTGCCTGATTGTAGTGACTGCTGTTCCACTGACCTTTCATCCTTTATCTTTACTTGGCTGTGCAGTCAGATCCAAGACTGGTTGGTGTCTTTTTCCATAATGGAAGGTGGGTAGCATTTAACCCTTTTAGCCCCTATATTTAGTACTTTTTCTTTATATCTCCAAGCCTTTTTTAGCCCTTATCGTTTGGTTTTACTCTGCACACATCAAAAGCTGTCAGTGTTTGTGTTTGTGGATGTCTGCCGTCCTAATTATTTTCATGGAAGTCAGTCAGGCAGAACTGGACTTCACCAAGGTTTTAGAAGCACCAAAAGGGCCGCCGGATTGGATGGATTTACGAGAGCTCAGCTGACAGTGTCGAAGATCAGACATTTACTGGCCAAAAGCTGCTTCCGATTTTCATTGACGTTTGACCTGCTGATTACAATTTTGTCCAATTAAAATTTTGTTTCTTAGGATGATAACACATACAAAATATCTGATGAAATACTGACAGGATTATACACAGTGTATCATTGCAGTTCCTTCATATCTCTTTATCAATTTTGTTTTTCCAGTTAATAGTTTTTTTACTCATCTATTTAAAATCACAGAGACGTGTTGTTGTATTCTAAGTTCTACCATGAAATGACAATAAACTGATTTGATTGGAATGTTTTTGCTACGGTTCTTTGATAAAGGTTGTCGTTTTGAATCCAGCAGTCAGAAAATGAAGAAATGCGATAGAACTACCTGTTTGTTGATGCATTTACAAGTAAAAAAATGTGGGAGTTTTACATCGAGAAATAAAATGGCAGATTTGTATCACTTCCACGTGTTATCACTCCCTAAGACCTCAACCAAGTCTGTGGAGGGGTTCCTCCATTCTGCAGTGGCAATATGGAAACTTGGAGATTTTGCATCAGGAGATGTTCAAAGCTTCACAGTCTAAACAAGCACCTCCACAGCATTGGACTCTGGGAAGTTAACTTCAACATTTGAACTGATCTGTCTAATTACATTTTCTCTAAGCAGCTGCAGATAAGTGTAAGGCTTCTCTGAATGCAAGTTAGTAGCCTATATCTGCCATAGCTAGATTAACAAAATCTTTAAAAAATGTCTTATTTTTTCTTAATCAGTTTTTTCTTGCGTGGTGTAAATTAAAATAGTCAAAAAATCTCTCCGCAATAACTAATGTAATTAAGATTCTTTGTATGGGTCGTTTTAAAGGTTTAACCTTTTAAAAGTGTAACTGGCCCAACTGGGGCCATTGGACAGAGCACTTATTCTTTATCTAAATGTAACATTGTCTCATGTTCTGTCCTTCATTAAATACAATCTAAATAAGTAAATAAGACAAATTTTATGTCTTTGGTTTAAATCTTCTGCTAAATTCTGTCTGATTTGGTACCTGTTTCACAACCAAGAGTTCAGTGTGAGAGAAATATTGTGTGGACAAGGTTTTGGCAAAGTAAACGTAAAGTAAATGATTAAGTCAGGTCCTACCAACCAAACCAAGTGTGGGATGAAAAATAACTGACTTCATCTGATCAAGTGATCCAAGTAGTTCATCAGTGAACCTTCATTCCTTAATTAGAATATCTAAATACCTCTCTACCGTCACAGTCTGATTTAAACTGAAATTAGGCACCTTCTTTGCTGTAGTACCTCTAAAGTCTTATTGATTTGACACCAGCAGCGCTCCCTTTAAGCAGCAGGACTCCAGCTGATTTTGGAGGGTGTAGTTGATCATTAACAAGCAGCTCGGCTTTATTTTCTGCTGCAATGCTATCAGGCAACACTTCACTTCCTGCTAGGAAACAGAGACCATCCCTTTCTCTTTCAGCCACGGCTGCTTTTGGAAGAACTGCGACCCTGTAGCACACATCTCAGTCCAAGTAAGCTGCTCTTCTTCAAGGTTACGTGAACAAAAACTAAGGTTCCAAAGTTCCTGAATTATTTTTGTTGAAGGTGGGATTTCTTAATCAATTAATATGAGCTTTCTAAGAGGTATTTCTGATCAGTTGATCATTTTATTGCCAATCCTGATTGTTGTGAATGCACTTTAGTGGTTAAAGCATAAATGTGATGCTTAAAAACGGTCAAATGAAAGATATATGATAACATAGTTTGATTAGTAGGGTTATTTAGTTTAAATACTTAACAGTTACTTTTAAATAATGTAAGTAAACTGTCAAACTGCAGCTGTCAGAGCATCAATATGTGTGAACCACAATCAGAGAAGATAGTCAGCCTTATCTCGCTCAAGTCAGTAGTGATGTGTCAGTATCTCAGCATTGGTAGACATATGAGCTTATGTTTATGGTGCATTTACCACGATCCTCATGTCATGTTGTAGACTGGATCATCTGCACCCTGAAGATCAAGTGGGTCAGGATCACCTGGCATCACCTACAGCTTCGCCCTGCACACCCGAGCAGTTTACAATGCATGCAACTTGCCATAATGTGAGTGTCACCGGTTTTCCGTACGTGATTATCATCATTTCATTCGACCTTAAACTAATCACAATCTTTATCAGGGTTTAATCAGCTTCATAGAGTTGTTGCCAAACAAAGCCAGTAATCATCCCACAGTTCTCCTATGAGATTAATCCTTAACCAAACACAAAGTCTCTAAAAGTGTTCTGTGTACGTGTTTGCTGTGTCTCAAGAGAAAATCAATGACCATTGTTCAGAGGATATCCTTATTTTGTTCTTTATACTTTTTCCACCTGTGCTTTTTGTCCATGCCATTTCCTGACACTTGTCTCTGCTCACGTCATCTCTTCAGGAATCAACGCAGCCATGTCCATCCATGAGCACAAGAGACTGCCACTGCCCAGTATGCCTGCAGACGGCAACATTCCCAGTTCAGACCAACTGTGGCCATTTATTCTGTGGTATGAGATCACACAAAAACACACCATTTGGCCTGTTTCTGTCACTCTTACATGGGGTCTCAGGTTGTACTTGTGTAGGTGGCAACTTTTCCTGTTATTCTCACAATCCTCATTTATACTATGCATTTGTGCATTGCTAAAACCTTTTGAGTATTTTCACATTTTGTCACATTACAACCATAAACTTCACTGTTTGTTACTGGGATTTTATGTGATAGACCAACACAAAGTATTGAAACAGAATGGTTTAGATCAAATCATATGATGTTCACACAGGCTCTCCGTTCAATTTGATTAAGCTTGATCTATTTTGCAAAGAAGAATGGGCAAAATTTTGCCTCTAGATATTTAAAGCTGGAAGAGACATACCCCAAAGGTACTGGAAGATTGATTGTTCTGTAAAGTAGGCTATTAAAAAAATAAAAATGCACCGTTTTCCTTCCGCTTCACATTATGTGCATTCTTTGTAATGGTCTATCAGACATATTTTCCAATGAAATACATTAAAGTTTAATTTTGTAACATGACTAAAGCTGAAACAGTTCATAAGGTGTGAATACTTTTACGAAGCACAGTATATCATTTAGAGTCAGTGTGCAGCAGCTATAGGAGTCCTGATTGGCGTTTATTGATGTGCAGAGGTGCAAAGAGTTAACGCTTGGAGCTTATCTTAACTTGACGAACCAAAATGTATTAAAAACTTATTTTTTTAAGTCTTAATAAATGCTTTGTGTAGTAAGGGGATTACCGAAGGTCAGATATCTTTCTGTGTGTACTTCAACCAGAGAGCTTCAGCTTCAGCCATGCTTTACCTTTATCGAAGTTTTTCATGTCATATAGCTGAGCAAGACGTCCTTTGGTTTCTATATTTGGAAATCTATGCCTCTAAGATAGTGATAGTATTTCTGACATAAACCCATTCCTGTTTAACCTTGATAATATCTGTTACTGATTACAAAGGACATGCTCACCCCACCTTCACAGTAACGCCCAGCTCAGTTACAATCGCTCTGCCCTGCAGCTGTGCCTTATCTGTGTAGTCTCTTCAAATATACCCCTTATAATGAAAAGAAGGAAATCTTCTTTGATTAATTCTGTTCTCAACAACACCTGCTTTAAAAGTGTATTTTTTTTTCCAGGCAGATGTATTAAAACCTGTGTTTGTTTCTGCAGCCAACTGTCTGCTCACCTACTGGAGACATGGCTCCTGGTTGGACGCAGTCAGCTGTCCTCTTTGCAGACAGAAGGTATTGTGACAAAACAGCCTTACTGTAAATCATGAGCATATTGTGACCGTCAGACATGTAATAAAAACTCGCTTTTTCAGGTCAGCGTGCTGTGTAAACTGTTTAAGGAGAGTCGATCAGATCAGCAATCCAAGAAAGTTGTCGGGGAAATCACAGACTACAACAAACGCTACTCTGGAGCCCCGCGAAGGGTCAGTGATCACAGAGAGACTCCTTCTTTTACAGCGCTGAATGTAACATCAGATCAGATTGAGGAGGAAATAAGAATATTTTATTATATTCTCCTATAATAGGCTTGTAATGGGAATATCTCTTATTTAACCTCAAGAATTTATTGTTTAAAAAAAGGCAGATAAAAGAGATAACACTTTAATGGCACACCCAGCAGGTAACAATTGATTTCCCATAGAGATCTCCTTCACATACTGCTGCTAGGAAATGTAAATAGGGCTTTATTGTTGGCTGAAGTAAACCCAAGTTGGATGATGAAGGCATGGAGGCTTAGTTTGAGACTACACAGAAGCAGATGAGCTTGCAGTGCCTTGAAAAAGTATTTTTAGAAATGTATCAAAGTATAATGCTGCCACCAAATATTGCTGTTGGAACGGTGCATCCAGGTTGATGACCTGAACAAATATCTTGTTTTGCATGTAGAGCAAAAAAAATAAAAACGTTTTGGTTCCAGGATTGGGCTGTAAAGATCTCCACCCATCTTCCTGTCATCTCTGACCAGGCTCTCCGTCCCTGTTGAAAAATTACATCCCCACATTATAATGCCAACACCATGTTTGCAGGGTGGAGTATTAGTTTTTTTTACCACACACAAAATAACAAAAAAAGTAGATTTGACTTTTTCTGACTTTTCTTGCATGAAGAAAACTACACAGTTAATACTTATCCTGTTGATAGATTGTCCCACCTGAGCTGTAGCTCCAAACCTCTGTGAGAACTTCTCCACATCATTCTCTGTTTCGTGTCTGCTGGTCTTCATGATGCTCTTTGTTCACTAACGTTCTCTGACAAACCTTCTAAGGCCTTCACAGAAAAACAGGATTTATGATGAGATTAAACTACACACAGATTGACCTTTTACTAATTAGCTAAAATCTGAGGGCAGTTGGTTGTCCTTGTTTTATTTGGAGCCATCAGAATAGAAGGGGTTAAATACAAAATTTGCATCAGTAAAATATTAGTAAAACATTTGTATGAAACCCTCTGATACATCTTTAAGTCTGACTTGCTCTGATGTATCGTGTTCCTTCCAGGTAACAGACTACCTCTGCGACGCACCTCTTCTTCTGCAGTTACTGACTCGTGGACTTGGCACCATGGGAGGTCTCGTCTGGCTCTTCCTCTTCAGGGTGGCCCTGTGCTGTGTGGGGACTGTGATGTCCATCTCATCACCCCCTGTGGACCCCGTGTCTTCATCGTCAAGTCCCCTGGAAACGGACCCCTCCCTTTGCGGACTGTTGGGGGTTCTGGACGACCTGGTGGTGGTCATTCTGCTGCTTCTCTGCGTCATTAACATCAACCAGCAAATTACACCAGAAGGAGGACACTCTCCAAACAGGACGGCCTCACAGGGAGTCACGGGGAGCTCGCTGTAGTTTAACGCTGCTCAACTGTCAGTATAAGCAGTTTGAAATGGACCTTTATTGGATTTCTACTCTCCACCTCGTTGGATTAGCAGATTAGAGAATATTGACAAGGGCAGTTTGTTAACAGTGCAGCAGGCGGACGCCTCAGACTGTGGACTTCAGGCCTGCTTGTCAAGTGTTTACAGAGTTTATGTAACTGTGGTTCATTTAAATGCAGTGTGCTGGTTCAGCTGTCGTTACAAATCCTTAAGTTCCTGAGATGACAAGTATGTCAAATGGTTGCTGTCTGTAAATTTATAATCAAAATGAAAGAAATGTGTTAATCTGGTGGAAATGACTTGTTTTTAAAGCCCAACCTTTGCAGTTTAACCTGCAAATTTATGCCAGTACTGTGATATTTTCCCTGTATATATATATATATATATATATAAATATTGTATGAAGTTGTTTTTATGGATTAAATAAAGAATATTTATTGTTCGATAACATTCATCTTTATTTATGTCACAGAAAATGTTTTTAACAGATTTATTAGCAGGTTTAGATGTAAATGTTTCTGCGATGCAGCTTAGTGTAAGACGGTTTTGTAAAACATTGGCTCCAACATCAAACATAAAGACAAGTGTAACAGGAAGTTAAAATTGTAATAAGTGTAATGTAATAAGTAAACAGCATTAGAATCATATTAAAGTGGTAGCATTAATCTGTGTTGCTGCACCAGGCGGCTGCGTTCCTGAACATGCGCAGCCATGGTGAAGGTGTGAGCGAAGGCCTGAGGTCCCTCGGAGCCCAGGGCCACTGCCAGCCGAGGGTGCAGCGCTCCGGGTGGGGCATCATGGCCAGGTGCCTTCCGTCCCTGGAGCACAGGCCTGCGATACCCTGAGGGGACCCATTGGGGTTCAGAGGGTACTCCTCAGTGGGGCAGCCCTGGTCGTCAAGGTAACGGAGAGGGGCGAGTCCAGAAGAGGTGATCAGGTCTTGGGCCTGGGAGCTACTGAATCGCATTAGACCTGCAGGACGGAAAGAGGGTTGGAGCGGATAAATGACAGAAACACAGGTGCTGGTTCTGCTCTCTGGAATGACTCGCTGTTGTCAAACATAAATTTTCCCCTGACTTAAACTACTTGTGCACAGAGCCACTCAGAAAGTACATTTGGTAGAACTTGCTCCATGTGGTGCATGACCCAAACGGATCTGACTTGTTTTGTATGTTTACCTTCTCCATGTGCAACCCAGACTCCCAGAGCAGAGCCCTCCATGCCTCTCAGCCAGATGGACGGGGACTTCTGGATCCCAACGCTGACAAACCGCGACTCAAACCTCGCGGATCGATTGTGGGTCAGCACCACTTCAGAGTCTAACCAAAAACAACAGAAAGAGCAAAACACAATGTTAATAGGAAAGAAACAAATAAGATTTTTTCCAGCAGGGACAGGAAAGCTGGTCAGAGTTGATGGGAAGATGAATGGAGCTGAAGACAGAGCAAATATTGAAAAAATCTTTTTGAAGGCTAGAAAAGACTGGAGACAACAACCCTAAATAATCAACCAGAGCTACAGTGGAATGGTTTTAGATCAGACCATATCCATGTGTTAAAATGCCCCAGTCAAAGTACAGGCCTAAATCCAATTGAGAATTTGCGGCAAGACCTGAAAATTGATGTTTACAGACGCTCTCCATGAAATCTGACCGAGCTTGGGTTGTTTTGCAAAGAAGAATGAGCAGAAATTTCAGCTCCCTTCCTTTTATTTCATTATGCTCTACTTTGTGTGGATTCATAACATAAAATCGAAAAATTCACTAAAGTTTATGGTTGTAATGTTGCTAAATGTGAAAGACTTAAAAGGTATTTTCAGAAGGCACTGTTTAATCAATTAATCAATGAATTGAATGTGTTATAGGAGGCTTGAATGTGGATTATTGATCTAAAGAGGTCCACATAGTTTCAATAAATAACTTGACTCCTTTGATGCACTTTAAACAATCTTCACTTTACTATCATTTGGACTAGGGCTGAAAAAATTAATCAGATTAATCACTATTAACTGATTATTGAATAATCGTCAACTAATTTAATAATCAAATAATATTAACTGATAACACAGACTCAAAAACAAGCCAATTGTTGACTGAACAACCCACTAAAAACAGTAATGAAGCCAAAAATGTACAATATATACATTAAAAACATTCTTTAATATGCTCTATCCAGAACTCCTCAAATGGCATAGCTTTAGCTTTACCTGGTTCAATTCACTAACAAATCTCCTATTAAGCACCTTTGCTTTCTGATTATTAATCAAATAATTAAAACAGATTAAT
This sequence comes from Crenichthys baileyi, assembly GCA_036173005.1. Taxonomy (NCBI): domain Eukaryota; kingdom Metazoa; phylum Chordata; class Actinopteri; order Cyprinodontiformes; family Goodeidae; genus Crenichthys; species Crenichthys baileyi. Next base: position 304,135 of record JAHHUM010000306.1, on the reverse strand, counting down.
CGATTAGCAAAATATTTGTTAGTTGAAGCCCTGATTTGAGCCAAAACTAAATGCAACCTCATCAAAATTTATAGTAAATACTTTCTGCAGTAAAGAGAGCTTTGCTAGAAGTTCAACAGAGAATTTGAGACATTTGAAGACATGTCAGTTTTCAGTCTGAGAACTTTATTGAGATAAATAGTCATGTTTTTTTTTCTTATGTCATGTCATTGAATAAGAGAACTCCTACATTTGGATGTCTATGGATCTAAGACAGTGTAAGTATTCAGTGTTTCCTTCTGGTCTCACCTGCTCCATCCTCTCCCTCTCCCACCCAGCCCAGCAGGGCGAGCAGCTGGCAGCCATTGCACACTCCCAGACTCACGGTGTCTTCTCTCCGCTGGAAGCGATCGAATTCAGCCTTGGCCTTGGGGTTGTAAGCCACAGTTGCCGCCCATCCTTAAGGTAAGAAATAAATTGTTACACTTGGACCCTGCACCTGAAAGCAGCCAGTGGCCAAGTATTGGGATGGTTTTATGGTTCACCTTTAGCTGATCCCAGGACGTCTGCGTAGCTGAATCCTCCAACAAACACGACTGCCTTAAAAGGCTGGAGGGTCAAGGAGCCGGAGCAGAGGTCCTGCATGGTGACATCCCAAACCTACACCACGTGCGTTACAGGTTAAATCAGATACTGAATAAACATGCACATGTATAGTTCTGATTGTAAAGGTCTCGTTATTGACCTCAAAGTCTGCCATGTACAGAGAGACGGACATCTCTCGGTCTCCATTGCTGCCCTCCTCTCTGATCACAGCAACACGTGGCAGACCTGCAGCTAAAAGGACGAAAAGCAGAAAAACCTGACTCAGCAAACGGAATTTAAAGATCATAAATAAAGCAAGATAATTAGCTGCAATTACAGTGCCTTGCAAAAGTATTTATACTGCTTGAACTTAGTCAGCATTAGAACCACAAACTTTAATGTAGTTTGGGGGATTTAAAATGAAAGACAAATAGAAAGTGTAGTATAATTATAAAGTGGAATAAAAAGTATGCAGTTTTTTTGTTTTACACAAGTAAATCTGAAGGACTTATTCTAGGATATCAGAGTAAAGGAGGCTAAATGCAAGTGCATACCACATTTTTATTTGTAAAAGTCTTTGACAACCATTTAGTGTTAGGGTCAAACTATGCACTGTATTCTGTTGGTCTATCACAGAAAATCCCTATAAAATACACTGAAATTTGTTATTGTACTGTAACAAACCATGAAAAAGTTCCAAGAATGTAAATACTTTTGAAAGGAACTGTACAGTCAGCAAATATTTCAGTTAGATCAGTCTTACTCAGCTGGTGTATGCTGGGTGTTTCAGATGGGTCAAAGGTCAGTTTAAAGTAGGGCTGCGTCCTCTTGGAAAGTCCTTCCTCCTCCTGCTTCACACAGAGCTCATCTGCTTGGAGGCGCTCCAGTTGGAAGCTTGTTGCCTCCCAAACTGCTCTGAGGTCAGGCAGTGATTCGTAAAGTACCTCCTGTCCGTCCACCTGGACTCTAACCTGGAAGACGACAGGAGAAGAGAATCTGCCAGCGTGAGGAAAAAATGGTCTTGGGACAGTCTGCCCTAAATGTTTCAGATGCAGATATCTCACCATAGCGTCTGGTCCAAAGCCGCAGGTTCTGCCAATGTGCTGGCACTGCAGGCCTCCATCCCTGTATCTCTGACAAACAGTTTCTAGATCAGTCTGACTAACCTCCAGAATCAAACCCAGCTCCTCGCTGAACAGCAGCTCCATCACTGCACAGAAAACAGGAAACACTGAATAAGGAGAAAAACTGCATTCCCTGTAAAATGCAGAAGGTATGCTCTGAGATGAAGTGATGAGCTCAAATCAGCTGAAAGCTGAAGTGCAGCAGAAAATCGCTAGAAGGTTGTATTGCAAAAACATTAATACAGCTATAATTTCATGTTAAACAGGCTATAGTAGTTTAAATCTAAGCAGAAGTAATACATAAAATCATCTGTGTTAAATCTTAAATGGCAACGTTAGGTCTAAGTATGGAGGAGCTCAAGAAGATGAAGTAAAGAGGAAACCTTTTTTGAACTGTGAGAACGAGCTACAAACTTAGAGCAAGTATAAGCAGCAGAAATCCGTTGGCAAATAAAAGTCTGAGCTGAAAAAAAAAACAGAAGCTGAAATGGTGAATGTAGCTTAGAGACAAAAGCAGAAACCCTCCCAGTTTAACCTAATTCATTCTAATTCTAACCTAATAAATAAATTAAATTTAATGAAACTCAAGAAATCCCATAAAAAGTATTTTAACATTTAAACAATTTCTGTAGTTTAGGGTTTAAGACATGTAGATTTTAGCTTCCATGTGTCAGAAATGTGGACACACCATCGAGGTAAACACAAGGACTCTTTTTGTACTTAAAACCCAATCTGATTTTCTTACATGAGTGTCTGTGGAGAAGTTGTTGGCATTTTCTCGCTTCTGTGGCATTAGGTTTAATCTCTTAAGACACTGTTATGTCCCATTATGTGAAAATGGAAAAATTTTAATGTTTTGATGGATGCGCTGTTGATCTGTTGTTTATCCATAAGGAGCTTGTGAATTTCAGAAGCTCATCTGAACAGTAGCATTGAAGCTAAAATAAATACTAAATAAAACTTAAACAGTAAAATAGTCAAATACATAAACTGATGTATTTGATAATAACAGGTCATAAGATGTTGGGCTAAGAGTTTGAATGATGTTTCTATCTGCAAGTAAGGGGCAGCAGTTAGCCTTCAAAGAGCACATTTCATTTCTACGGACCAAGTAGTAAAAGTGTAGAGCAAAAAAAAAAAAAAATCTACAAAAGAGCTCAGCAGCTGAACGATCTGAAGAGGGTTAATGCTTAATGCAAAGACAAGCAGAACAAATAACACATTCACTCAGTAACCTCCACATCCTTCTGAAGAAAGCTCAACATCAAGCCCACGGTTTCCAGCAAAGGCCATCTCCAGCAGGCAGGAAATGAGGCCTCCATCGCTGATGTCATGTCCTGCGCTGAGCAGATGATCTGCACAAAGAAAAAACCTTTTTTCAGACAAGTCAGCTTTGTAAAAATACAACAAAACTGACATGTAGGGTTTATTTTTCATTATTTAGGAGATAATATTAATTGCAGCTTTTTATGTACTGAAACACACAAACAAACCAGCAGGGGGCAGTTTGGTCATGGTGAGATTGTAGCAAATGAACTTTTGGAAAAATAACATTCTCGTAGACTTAACCAAAGCGAAGATGATACATGTGTTCATCTGCATAAATAAAAAGGTAGGATTTTTGCTGTGTTGGCTCACTGACCCTCTATGAGCTTCTGGGTGGTGTTGAAGCAGGCGCTCAAGAACTCAGGCTGGTCCAGGTCAGGAGAGCTGTCTCCCAGCTGGCTGTAGCACTGAGCCAGAGCAGAGCCGCCAAGACGGTGGCAGCCTGGACTAACAGGAACCCACAACAACACTCCTGGAGGGGAAAAAAACAAATAGCGTCACGGTGTGGAATATGTGGCTTATGGTGAAAGGTGGGAATTCTGATTACAAAGCTGTCAAAAATGTGTTTTCAACCAGAGTCAAGCATTCGTCCTTTCTTTCTGTCAGCATGTTGTACCTTTTTCATCTGGATCCTGCAGATCTGGTGTCACCGTGGCAGTGATGTCAGGGCAAACAGCATATGCAGAAACAACCAGGGCGCCTGAAAGGGAATAAATTATATTAAAGTCACAAGCTTGTGTACATACACACTGCATAAAACATGCATACAGCAAAACAAAAAAGAAAGGGTTGTACAGGCGTTTTTCTGGCTGTTTTAGGGATGTACTTTATGCTCACAACCTGCAGCAGGCCTCAGATCACATTTAAGATCATAATTTACTGAGATGACCTTCCTAAAACCAATGCCAACACTGTACACATGCACACACACACACACACACTCTTCACACTGACTCTACTGCACATGATCCCACATTACAAAGACTTTAAATGAATAACCCTTTAAATGCAAATCTATTAAAATGATGAAGGCTATGGGGAAGGACACGAGAGTGGGACAGGAGGAGCATGCCGAGGTTCTGTGATTGCCCTGGGAAGCAAACTGTTTTGCTGTTGGACGTGTGGTTCAGCAGAAGTGAAGGCATACTGGAGATGTATTAGTTCATACAGAAGCAAAATATTGTTTAGCAGCACAAGATTTAAAGTGATATGTTAATGCCGTTATATTCCATTTACTTTAAAGTTTAGAGAGGCTAATTGTTTAAAGGTAACATAGGTTGTGCAAAGTTGTGTCATTGACTATTATGGATGATTTTAAAAGAAAATAATAACATTGTACACTTGCTTAGCTTTGTTTAAAGGACAAAAGACTTCATCAGAAACAGGAATTACTATCAGACAGCAGTGAATGAGCTTGATTCCTCAAGAAGTTGGACAGTGTAATAAAACAAGATACTGTATGAATCTGGACTGTGTGTGGGATTAGTTATTCGCAGTTATATAGAACATTAAATAACAAGAGATCATAACCAAGGAGATTCAAACAAGCTACAGTTGTGGATCTCTGTTATACAATTGTCCTCTAGAAGCTTTCCTGAACTAAAGAGATTTTTTTATGCAGATGTATAAATAACGTTCAAGCTGATTTTATCTTCCAAGACATGTCTTTATGGAGACCAGAACCAAGAACCACATTTAAAAAGGGGAAACCTGGTGTTCTAAAGCCAGAACATTACAGGGGCTCTCCATGCTAGGGTTTTTGGACACAGCAAGAGATCGGGGATGTACGTATTCAGACATAGGACTCTTTGGGGGTACAACAAAGGAGATGGTTAGAGAAAGTCTGCTGAGAAAGTTTGCAACTTTATTTTCACCTGTGCAGTTCTACACAATATTGTGATGGACAGTTTGGTTGGATTTGATACTGTTAGTTTTATTTGTGTGAGAAGATTTTGTGAGAAGGTTTTAGGTTTAATCTTGTTTTGTAATGCAATCAAGGTAAAGAATGTCAGAAAATTCTCTTTGTCTTTCCTTCATCCATGTAATCAGTTCTGTGGGTGGGGACAACAAAACTATGAACAAACAGAGTTGAGGTGTGTAAATGATGATTGCTTCCATCCTCCAACACCCGTGTTCCTGCATTGGGACTGGCCAGTATACGCAGGTTTCAGAAATCGGACTTGGACCTACTTGCATTGCTGAATGAGGCCCAGTGTGAGTACCTGGAGCTTTGACAGTCTCTGTCCCCACTCTTGCTGCCATACTCAGAGAGTCCTTTCCCCCGTCGATGGCCACCCCCAGCAGACCCATGACCTCACACATAGCTTTGCAGGCGTCCCATAGACACGCCCCCTCACCAGGCAGCTTGGCAGCCCACATCCAGTTCCCGCTACACTTCACATCCTGAAATGTGACGAGAGAGCTTGAAATATCTCTTAGTGCATACCAAGAAAGAAATAGTCTACAAAGTTGTCTAATCAAGTAGGATTAAAAATATGTGTAATTTCCTTAAGCTCGACAACATGTGTCTGTTATTTTTGTGGTGATATTTGTAGGTGGAGCTCACCTTCAGGGCCGTGACTCTGGCAAACACCAGGTTAGTCAGAGCCTCTCCGACAGCCATCCGAGCCCCCGCTGCAGGACAAACCAGGCCTTTGACTGGCTGCTCCCCGATGGCAGTGGCTGATCCCTCTAGGCTGAACGGTGACAGAGCAACGACGGCAACGTCGGCCAGTGGAGTGTGAAGAGGGCCGACACACTGTTGCTGGGCAACCAGGCCAGTCACAGAGCGATCCACCTAAAGCAGGGAGCAGAGGGGGGACACAAAGTCACAAAATGTCTGGAACATTTTTTTTTAATTAAATTAAATTAAATTTGAAGCAGAATGCAACCTTGTTGGTCAGGTAGCGCTTAGAGGCTACAGCAGGTAAACGTAAAACCCGCTGCAGAGCATCTCTGACTGTCAGCTCTGCAGGAAGAGTCAGGGGCTGATTGGTGAGGGCCTGTCGCTCCATTATGAACTCTTTCTGTGGCATCTTGCCCAGAACCCACTCTAGCTGCAGGTCAACTGGATGGCGGGGGCCGCCTGCCTGTTCGCTGTTGCTTCCCTCGTCATCCACCAGCACGATCTGTGAGAGAAAACACATGAAGGTAATCACACTCGTGCCATCCTGGAATAAAATTCCTGTACGTTTTTCCACAGCAGTGGACAAAGATTTATAAAACATGCCTTTCCATCTCCTGTGATGTGTCCCACAAAGTCAACAGGACACTTCTCCCGCTGACAAACCCTCTCCAAGTAAGACTTGTCTGACGGGCGCAGCAGAAGAGCGTTACTCTCCTGATACTCTGCCCCCCACAGCTCCAAAACACTCAGGGTGGGGTCACCTTTCTGCACACAGACACAAAAAAAGAGGGAAATGATAGGATTAAACAGAGATAAAGCTAATTAGACTTAAAAACAACCATTGTACAGGATGCAAGATAGAGATACACTGCTTAAGGATTTGTGGTAGATTTTTGATCCTCAGTTGTTGCAAAGCTTTGACCTGCAGATACTAGCTGAATCTATATTATGAGAACTATAATATAGAAAGATGTGAAAAGAGGATTTTAAGGATTTTTTTCTGGCCTTCCTGCCATTAGCAATCATTTATATATTTACACTTTAGGAGCAGAGGTGGCCCACCAGCTAAAACAGTCTTTAGCAGCTTTATATTACTAATTAGCACAGCTAGCATTACTCAAACAGCAGACTTTGTGTATCCGAGAGAATGTAGATCGTTTCCTTAACTCCGCATCCTTCAGGGCAAACAGAAGTAAAAAACATTTAAATGGATAAAACAGAACAAACAGAACTGCGTTCCCCTGAGCCTTCCTGTTATCGGCTTAAAGTCTTGCTCTCTTCCGCAGGCTAGATAAATCCTTGAAAAACAAATTGTTACCTTTTAAAAAGTTTCTTACACCTCAATGCTTCCTCTGACTTAATTTTAAACACCTCATTCATATTGAAACTGGCTAACATCGAGTTGTCTTCTTTCTGACCGGACTACTACTGGTCAGTTTGCTCGGCGCTGACCAGTAGTAGTCCGACTACTACTGGTCAGTTTCAGTAGGGACGACTGGCCATTTTCTTGGTGCACCTCTAATGCAAAAAAACACATTTATGTGAAAACTTGAACAAAAAGTCGAGCTTTTTGTTGGTGCTGATTACCTTGAATTTGCTGCAGTAGATCACAGCCCCCGCTGGCTCGCTGAGCTCCTTAAGAACATTACCTTAAGATGAGAACATGTTTCAGTACCCTGCCTATAATTATTTGCTATCAAAGTCCACAGGCTAGTACCATTTCCTCCTGCTCCCTGATCGTGAATGCTGCAGATCGGGTTGCCATTGCCTCTTTCCAGACATGCCCTGAGAGCACGGTTCATCTTCTGCTCCATCTCAGCATCTCCCCTCTGGACCGCTCCCAGATCCCTCTCGCTGCAGTTGTCTCCTTGCACCTACAATAAGGATAATGTTTTCTTGTTACAAATGCCAAAAAAAAGCATGAGCACCATGTGAGGATACTGTCAGCCTTTCTGGGGTTCACACTTGAACAGAAGAGGCCGCTCCTCCTCCCACGCCAATCCGATACACCGGCCCGCCGATCTTCACCACCTCCATCCCTGATTGCAAACAGCCGTAGAGTAGCAAAAGGAGGCAGAGTGAGTCATTGATTGATGTGCGTGTAAATATAGCTGCAAAATTGATTACTTGTGTTCACACAGAAAGTAAACCATTACCAGCTTCTGCTTCTTCTTTTATCACATAGCTGTCTTCGATCGACCCAAGACCGCCGCTGAACATGATGGGCTTAATCCACTCCCGCCGCTCGCCGTTAGCCAACTGCATGCCAAAGGAACGGGCAAACCCTAAAGGAAGATGACTGTATAGTTAAAGTGACTAAACATACTACCGAGATATAAGTTCCTGAAATATCTCCTAAAATTTCTGTATAGCACCTGTACCTTCCTCATTGCAGATATTGAATTATTCTGGGACATAAAACTAAAGCCATATTACTCCTGACTTTGAATAAATGTAGCGTTCCACAAACGTGGTTGTCTTATGACCATAACGTCCTTGTTTTAGAGTACAAATGTATGACTTAGGTTATGTGAATTAACTGCAACTTAAAGAACAAACAGCTGTTTAATCTTTTAAAGTTGCGTTTTCTCACCTGAGAGGACTGGTTCTCCAAATTTGTTGCCGTAGTCTGAAGCTCCATCGCTGGCCTCGATTGCGACCTGCAGTGGACGGGCAAAGCTGGACGGATACTCCCACCCCTCTCCATCATGCTCCCAGGGGAGACTGTACCCTGCAGGTGAGGAGAGAGATTGAACTAAACATTTTCTGTATGATTTTAAGACAAATGTTCCTAAATTATCATAGTTTATTAATGTTCCTACAGATACTCTTCTATACACAAGTGCGTAATTCTTTTAAATCCACCTCAATGGCGGACCATGCAATCCTCAGATAATTTAGAAAAAAACTGGAAAATAAGAAAAGAGACTTAACATGCATGTCTTGTTTGAAAAAGCTGTCTGGAGAACGCTTCTACTCCAAAGTAATCATTTCACCCCGACTTTAGTTTGTAAGGTTGCATCTAAATGAACCACAAGGCTTCTGGAACAGTGTCCTATGAACCGATAAGATCTGAGTGGAAATGTTTGGCTGCAATGCACCGCTCCATGCTTGAAGGGGTCAAATAAAATTACCAACTATCATGCACGGTGGCAGAGGTGTGATGATTTGGGCTGACAGGACCTGGACACCATGAAGTCATTGACTATAAACCATTAGAATTCTGTGTTTTTACCATAACTGTGGATTCAACCCAACAACAGAGACTGCTTGCTTATTGGACTCAGACATCATATCAAATGAGAGAAACAGACTCATCTCTGTATTTGAAGCGTACATTCTAATTCATTGGATTGTCATTGTAAAAGTAATAATGAAGGAGCCGTTGGCATCAGGCAGCCAAATACAAGCAAGGATCTGGAGAGATTCTCAGAGAAGCAGAACAAACAATAACACTGGTATCACTACAAAGTAATACAGTATTAATCACAGAAACCAACACCTTTGCTTAAAGCTTGAATCACAGTTAGAACAGTCTGATTAGGCCTATTCACCTCACTGCCTTTAATCTAAGCAAATTAATGTACTGGAGGAGAGTTCTGGGCGTGCTTCTCAGATTAGACAGAGGGGTTCTTAGCATAGGAAAGCATGAATGTACTACGGTCCTGGAAAGAAAGTAGTTAACATAAGTCAATTTAATTCTTGAAATTTGCTGGATTAAACATTTTGTTCACCAAATAATTTCCTACATTTGCAACTTGATTTACTGAGTGCGGGATAACGGTCCTGTGGAAATCAGGAGGTTGTGACCTGCTCCGAGCAAATGATGCATTTACCGAAACCTCTGGTTCATCCAATCCGAAGACATACTGTTTATTTATGTTTTATCAGCAAAGAATTATGCCTTTATTTTCTAAAATTTAAAATGATGAAAAATCATTTAAAAGCCTGTCTGCCGGATGAATGAAATAGCCCTTTTTCGTTCAGTGAAAATGTATTGGAACACATGATTACAGAAACGGGCTCCAACTGCCTCCATGTCTGCTTTAGAAATGATTTACAGACCTTAACAGCAACCTTTGGCTTGTCCATTTGTTGGTTCTACCGTCTCTCGTCTTCCTCTCCAAGGCTTTATGTTTGGGTAAAGTGAATTTGTGGCCCAGTCAACCACAGTGATACCATGTTCATCAAACCAGGTATCGTTACTTTTGGCAGTGCGAGTAGGGGGGCTTTAGACCACTAAGCAACAGTGCAGTCCTTTTTCTCCTGAGCCAAGGTACAACATTTCTGACGTCTCAGGTTCAGGAGTGGCTTAATGCAAGGAATCCATCAGGGGCAGCCTATGTCCTGGATATGTCTGTGGCTTTTTGTGGCTGACCCTCCTTTTGCAGCGTGTCAGTAAATATCTATTGGATAACTGTCAAGTCAACAGTCCTCAAGATAATGTAGGACATGAAATTCGATTTCTGTAATAAACCTCTTTTTTATTGGTCTTATGCTGGGTTTCTAATTAATGGTAAGCTATAATTCTAAATGAATTGATTTAAAGAAACACTGGTAATATACCACTCTGAGACTAAGGAATCAATAACAGATTCACTTTAAGTGAATTCCTGAAAAGCCGATGAGATTCAAATATATTGAGATGCATGAAAAACAACTATTCTGCCACAATTAATAGAGTAGATAGTTTTAGTTCTAACAGTGTAGTGAGAGACCTGGGATGTGCAGGTTTCCGAAGCAGTATCCTGCAGTTCCAGCGATGACGTGCCCTCCTCGTCCAGCACTCTGAACATCTCTGATGCGACCTCCGGTTCCTGTGGTGGCCCCGCTAAACGGTGCAACACCTACAAGGTTCCATCAGAGTTCAGAGAGAATTATTATCTGGATAAGAAGCACATCGGGGCTTGTGATTAGGGAAGTGTGAAACTTCTCTGTGTGCTGACCAGTTGGGAAGTTGTGTGTCTCAGCAGTGAAGATAACATGTCTCATTGAGCATCGTGTCTCATATGGGCTCGCTTCAGAGGGGTCTGCTGGGTAAATGCACTGCAGCTCCCTGCCTCTGATGCCACTAAATACAGAAATAACAGATTTCACTGATAGAGCAGGGCCAGAATCACACCCACAGCATGTTGCAGCTGACCCGTCTCCAACGCCACCTGCTGTTGTCACAGAACTTGATGACGTTGTTCTGGTTGCTGTGCCGCTGGGTGTTCATAATGAGGCTGAAGAGGGTCTCCTTCTGCTCCTGCTCGTCAATCACCATTCGCCCCCGGAAGAACCAGTGACGGCTATGCTCGCTGGGACACAGAGAGATACAAAGAAACTGAATCAAAAACGAACAGAGCACGGGAAGCTGTTCAGCTGATTTCTCCCCTGCACTCAGCCACCCACCTGTTGGACTGAGCCAGGTCAAAACACTCCACGCTGGTGGGGTTCCTTTTAATCCTCTGGAACATGGAGGTGTAGTAGTCCAGATCCCAGGAGTCAAAGCCCAGACCTGCAGCACGCACACAAACATAAGCATGAATACCAATGCTAAAGAGGCAGTGTGAAGTGGACTTTTTAAAGTTTAACAGCACATTGCACAAACACACAAACCAACATGCATATACACTGCTCCAACAGGACAAACCCAACACATTTTTATTACAGTCTGGCTCTGCGGGCGGATGCGTTTCATAACTTCTAAAAAAAAAAAGCTTAAAGTCTTCAGAGACTGGTAATTTTAACTGATCATCCAGCAAAGGATAAAAGCTGCAATAAATAAATGCGCTCCTGATAATATTAATTATGTAATCTTTAACAGCAAAGCAAGATAAAATCAGGGCTTGCCAAATGTGTTTGACTAGATCTACTTTCAATCATCTAATGTGTCTGTGGATTTAATATATTTGTCTTTATTGCTCACAACACATTTTTATTTTTGTAACGAAAGTGGGTATGTTTTATAGGACATGATTGTCCTACAGTGCTTCTGCTCTTTGAAGACTTCCACGTTTTTCACGTTACAACCATACACTTCACTGTATTAGTTTTGTACACCACAAAACTGGCTATGGAAGAGTGGAAGATGAAAGCTATTGCTATAAAATCCTCATTGTAGTCTGTCACACGCTGTGGAAAAAACACAGCAAAGATGTGGAAGGGGCCCTAGCCAGATGAAACCAAAATGCAACTTTTTAGCCTCAGTGCAAAAAAAAACAGGTGAAGAAAACCAACACAGTGACACATGGTGGTAGCAGTACCATTAAAACCAGTTAGAGCCTGAAACACAGCAGAGACTGGGGACGGAGGTTAACCTTCCAGCAGGACTACGACCCTCCACATACAGCCAGATCTACTATGGAATGGTTTATATTTAAAACTATTCATGTGTCAGAATGGCCCAGTCAAAGTCTCAACCTAAATCCAATTGAGAATCTGTGGCAAGACTTTAAAAAACTGATGTTTGCAGATGCTCTCCGTCTAGTCTGATGCAAAGAATACTTTCAGATTATTACTTGTAAAAATTTTAAAATACTGTACAATTTTTCTTCCACTTCCAAATTATGTGCTACTTGGTCTTGCCCTATCACAGAAAATCTCACAAAAATACATTAAACATTGTGGTTATATCCTGACAAAATGGGAAACACTTATGCAAAATGTTTTAGCCTCACTTAAAAGAAGAACATAAAAATTTCAGCTTTTCTCGGTCACAAGAACATAAAGGATGTAAGGCCTGTTGAATGAAGTAGATCTCTGTTGGTTTCATTACATTAGTGAAGCACACAGAAACAACACGTGCACACGTCAAATAATCAGCAGCGTCTTCATCATCTTGTGACTAAAAGAAGCTAAGTGGTAATGTCATGCATCATGTGACAATATGGCCTCCTTCAGCACACAGAGTACTTACAGAAAGCTGTGAGACTGAGAAAGGAAGCATGGAGAAAGAGATGAGAGAGAGGTCACACTACATTTTAAACACCAGGAGACTCAGTGTGTGTGTAGAAGTAAGATCAGAGCAGCAGATACCTCAGAACTGCCAAAAAGTCTCACCCAGCTCATGGTTTGCAGTCTCCAAGGCAGCGCGACCCTTTCCCAGGATGTCCACCTCAAACACGGGCTGTGGCCTGGTTTCCACGGTGAAGGAGGTGATGGGATGTTGGTAGACACACTCAGTCATGCTGTCATGGAGGCACTCGATCAGCTTCTTTACATCTCCGCTGAACTCGCTCGCGCTCTGTCCATTCTTGGGCTGACGAGAAGACATTCAGGTCACTTCAGAGGCGTGGGAATAAAAAGAAATAAATCTGAATTGTGAACCTCCTACATTATTTTCTGTGGGCGTTCGCACCTTGATTAGAAACCTGCGGGATTGCTCGACTCGGGTGACGTTGGAGAGGCCGGCGCTCTGGCAAATGGACACGGCGTTCGTGGACCAGGCGGTGGAGAAGTTCAACCTAAAAACACACCAAAGGCAAAAATATATAAATACTCTGCAGGTTCAACTCCATATCTTCTTACATAGGCTGCTTCACCTAACTGAGTGCAAGGTTTCCCAGAAAGATTCCACTTATTAAAGACCAGGGATGCTCCGATTTTTGGTTTTTGTCAAAGCTACCAATTAAAAATTTCTTATTGATATAAGATATAAGAAAATAATTCAAATTTTTTTTCCTCTACCTTTCATGCCATGAGCAGTCATAAACTATTTATTTTCCCTGGTTGAAAAAAGATCACATTTTTTGATTTTGAGATGGGCCGTTCACCAGTAAGAGAAAATCAGCCATTTCCAGGCAACAGCTGATTTCTTCTCAATTAAAGAGCCCATTGCCCTGATCACCCACTTATAAATGTATAAACAGAAGGTTTTTTAATGTACTGTTTTATAGTTGGGGGGCAAAAAAGTCAAATAAATGTTAGGGAGATGTGATGCATAAATAAGAACGATCTTGTATCTACTTTATGTTGGATTTGAATCAAATACATTTAGGGAAGGACCTGCAGCACAGTTTTTATTTTTTATGTGTTATAATGTTTTTTCGGTGAAAAAATAAATCCGAAGGTCAGAAATCGGTATTGGGATGCTTTTAAATTTTCATGGGATTTTTCTAACACAAAATAAATGTTCCATACTTTTTAAATGTTGGATATTTCTAAAAAGACATATATTTGAGGTCATCCTGCTGCATTACAGAGCTTTTCTTTAAACACACCTTTACCAAATAAAGCAACACATTTTAAGGAGGCTGCATGTAGTTATGCTACAATTTACATCTCAGTTGAAAATGATGCCAGTCCTGGCCAATGACCCCTCAGTCTCAGGTATGTAGAAACCATAAGCAGCACCTCGGTCCGATCTCTACTAGTTTGTCTCCGCTTCCCTCTGTCAGCTTTGGCTCGTCAGACAGCGGCTCTGCCTGAAGGGGAGGACGGAACAACCAGAGGAGCACCTCCTTCTGCTCTGCCTTCAGACTCTCACAACCTGCAGCAGAGATCAGGACAGGATAAAACCGGAACGCCCCACAAAGTGGAAACCTACAGTTTTTAGAAAACAACTGGCTGTCCATGCGGAGTTCATCAGTGAGATCTCACCCGTCAGTTCCACGTTGAAGCACAGCTCAGTTGTGATTGACAGATGTGGGAAGAGCTTCGCTGCCCTCTGCAAGGCTCGTCCGTTCAGAGCTTCGTTGCTGTAGAACCTCACCACAGCCATGACTGGTGAGGAAAGGGGCAAAAAAATAAATAAATCAAGGCTGGTTCCGACTAACATTCAATTTCTGATTTCCACAATCTTCTCCCAGAAGTAATTTTATATTTTCTGGACATTTAAGTTACAAAAAAAAGACATAATTGGGTTTTATTTTCTGTATGTTCCAAAAAATTCCATAAAAACACAATTCTGAAGTTAGCTTCTGGTTTGACTGTGAAGGGCTTTTATGCCATCTGGACCAACTTGGATAAACCTGTTTCTATTCTACTGAACTGGATTATTCTATACTTAATACAGTTGCTGTGTTTGACATCAAAACCAGACCCAGTTGATCTAAGACCTAAAGACCCTGAAAGAAATAAACTCAAACATATTTTTACTCAAAGTTTTCTGTCTTCCACAGTTATCCAAAATAAAAATAAAATAAAATTCATCAAATCATTTTTCATATTTTTCACAATTTCAAACAATTAAACATTTCAAATAAAGTTGTGGTGCGCTAAATCAGAAGAAAGGCGTCACCAATGTATAAATGAATGAAAAAAGTTTATTTTTCACATTAATTTGACATACTTTTCAAGTATGAATAGTAAACCTTAAGATTTGAGACATTACTTTAAAACAGGGAAGAAAATTAATAAATCAGTTAGTAAAAATAAATCTTTTAAAGAATAAATTTTAAACTACATTTTCTGGAGAAACTGATCAATCAAAGAGCAAAGGTCAATAATACTGATTAATGATTAGAGAGTTCTCTCTAAGCTTGATCTCAGTTCAGGACAATTGAAGACAACCTGACGAGGAAAGATAATGTGCTAAAACAAAATGAAGTCTCTAAGTTCATTGATAATGAATGTCCATAATCTCAAGAGTGGACTCGGGTCAGGATTGCACTTTATTGTGTTTCAGATGCTTTGGTTGATCAGACTCATTCATTCTTTAGCAAGACAAACAAACAGATATAATGCACTATGCTCAGTAAAAAGAACAAGGTGTTATAATGATTTGGAAACACACTGGACCTTGATGCAGCCTTTTGAAGCAGCATTACTTTATTTCTAAGCCTGCTTGAGTACATAAACATGTCTGCTTCTGTCATGCACTTCATCAGAAAACAAGATTTACTCTTCTTACTTCTCTCTTTCATTCTCTGAACCAGCAAACACACACAGTCATGATTTAGTGACTGGATGCATACATCAGGAGCTTTATGCTGCAGCCGGTATTTAAAACACAAACAGCCTTCCTTCCCCAGCACAGAAACTGTGAGTTTACATTTAGCAACAGCATAAACGTGATGAATGAAGAGTACCACGGCTTACATATCCAGCACGGGAGGCTGCTGTATGAAAGCTACGTGGATCAGAGTTAGCAGGAAGCTAACTTACGTGCAGCAGCTTCAGTAGATTAGGAGGAACTGCTGAGATCACCGCTGGAGACCTTGAGAAGACTCGTCTTCCTGAAGGAAGGCCTGGAAGTGGTCTGCTTATGGGTCGGCTCTGCAGACTGGCATGGGCAGGATGGACGGAGCTCAACACTCGCATGTGCGCCGCTCTGGCCGCAAGACGCATGCGCAGCTGGGGACTGTTTGGGGGAACATCCTGGGATATCAGACAGTTTGGGAAGACCATGAATGCGTCACGTCACCACAGCGACTCCCCGTATATTTACTGTATGTGAAAAGCTTCACTTTGATACTATTTTCTAATTGACACCAACAAGCCCCAAGTCTGTTGAATCAAACTTCAAATATTCCAAATTGCTTCAAATTATTTTAGTTATTTTAGTCACTTCCTACATAGTTTTTAACCTTCAACACATCAATTAATGGCCGGTTCTTTCCATTTGTTCTGCTACTTTGTTGTATAAAAAAATTTTCAACCAAGGTAACATCCACCACACAAAAAAAACAAGCTTCAACACGCTCCTGCCTCGGGTGACGTCACATAAGGCAACTGCTCATTTGAGTACATTAGTTTGTGCTTTTCCCCCGTTTGCATCATGTCTTTCATTTAAATTACTCTAAATTTACGTGCGTTTTGTACAGCTGCAACAAATGTGACACGAATGTGACCAATGGACAGATTTCAGCCCAGTCGTTATAAAATCCATTTAGGCAGGTCAATATGTTACATTAAAACAATTTTCATGTTCCAACGATGCATCCTGCAGACCTGCTGCATCACTTGCTACTTCTGCTTAAAATAATCATCTGGGAGACAAACCCCACCATTCAGGACCATGTCCCGAAGTGGCGGCCCATGGCTGCCGGGGCCAGCTTTGGGCCGCAGGTGCGGCACAGGGTTCTGGTGGGTCTCCCCTACTTTGTGTTAGGCAGACTATCTGCTGGAGGTTGATGGGGCCCCGAGCATGGCCTGCGTGATGGAGGATGGGTCAGGCAGGGGGGCTCGGTGCCCCACGTCTCAACCTGTGCCTGTTTGGGCAGGGGGCTGCTGCCCCTGTGCTTCACTCACAGCCTACCTCTGTGCGGGGCATATGGATGCCCTGGGGTGACGCTCTGTGCAAGTCTGCTGCCACCTTCCGGAGTCCACCTGTCCTTTGCTGACCTTGGGTGCTGTGTGTTGCAGGCCTTCTACCTTTCTCGCCACTCTTAAGCGTGCAAGTGCAGGTGACAAACTTGCTCACATACACAAACACACATTTTTCAACACACATACTCAACCAACCCACACCCACATAATCCAAATGGTTGAAGGTCCTACAAACACAAGTTACCATTAAATCAATGTGGCCTGCCTACTTTGATGCTGGATCCAGTCTCGATTTAATAAAGTTAATCACACAATCAGGATTTCATGTCCTTTTTGTAAAGCTAATCGGCCGTGGCACATATAGGCAGCCAGCTTCTCCATATGCTATGCCTGAAGTGCCAAGACAGGACACAGGAAAAAATGAAAAAAGGGAAGGAGAAAAATAAATACAATTACTTTAACTTAATAGTTTGGGTAAGTTAAATACAATTGATGTTTTCCAGCTCTGGCGGGTGTGTGAAGTATTTTCTGACCTCGGCTACTTAACCGTCCTACAATAAGCTTCATAAGTTAAAGAGGATTTCTTTGAACCACCTATCTGTTATCAAGCTATGCCTTGTTAAATACACACACCGCCATGATGTGGTAGTTGGTAGTGGAGGATGGATCAAGAAAAATTTAATCATTTTTACCCAAACATTCAATAAGGAGACTTCTTTGACAGGTTTGCAGGGAAGGCTGAATGTCTCCTGCTAAATTCCCTGTGATAGGGTTTGTTGCCTCCCTCCATTATAGGTTTTGTAGTTTTGTTGAACTGATGTAATTTTGTAAACCTGAACTGGACAAGATTTGTCTTCATGCAAAAAAAATGTTCTAAAAACTGAGCCAGCATCTAGAAGAACAAATACATCTTTGACAGAAGTGTTGAAAGAACTAAATAAAAATAAAAACCCTACAACCATTAGATGTCAATAGCTGCAGTCTCAGATATATTTAATAAATTAAAGCCAAGGTACAAAAAGACCACTGTACATTTTATTCCTTCCACCCCTCATCCGCCTACAACTCTAAACTGTGATAAAAACAGCCCCTTCTCTCACTTCAGACCAAGAGCACAAAACAAACCATGGATCAGTGTTGAACGACAAGACGTCCACGGTACTTATTGGACTAAAGAGAAGCGGCTTGGATCAAAAGTGATTCCTGCCTTGGGTCTCTGTCTTCATCCATTGTTGCAGATTAACCCACCCCCTGTAAATTAGCCCCAAGAACCCCCTCCCACCCCAAAACACATACATGCTACATGTCTGCAGGCACCTCGGATAAGACGGGATTATACAGAGATAAAAGTTTTATCAGAGATCACAAGGTACGTTCTGATGCCGAGTGCTGCTGATTGACAAAAAGTGTAATTTACAGCCGTAGCATCACAAGCGTAAAGGATGAGCACAGAACGTCGGCATGAAGAAACTTCTCTTTCAGGGATCTTATTTTGGTGCTCGGCTCTTTGATCCTTCTCAACCCTCTCCAAGGCAGTGACCCAGAGGATTCTGGGTAGCTTGTTCAGAAGCATTTGTTAATAGCAGTGCTTGGTGAAAATAACATGGATGAGTCTGGTTTGAAAAAAGGAGGCGATACAGATAAGGGATGGCTGCAGAGTCCGCGACATGCTAGATGTTCTGGGTCAGTCTTTCTGAAGAGGGTTGCCTGAGTGAACATGGTTTGAAGAATAAAACGGGCTCTTACAATAACAGATGAAAATGATGCATTTGTACCATAGGTCCAATATAAGTGCACTGAACAACTGGGGGAAAAGATACATATGTGCAAACCTCTCGTACACACAGATATGAACACATTCGTATACTCAAATACGCAAGTGCTCGGCTTTAACTGTTAATATGCACAACTTGGATAAATATTTTTGCACAATTACAGCAACTAAGCAGCCCATTGTCAGAAATGCCTAGTTCCCTTCTTAGCAGCTTCCATCATGGTGCCAGTTACTGGGATCCGTTTTCGCTCCTGCCATCGTTCTCAGCAGTCCTGCTTTACTTCAGGGTAAAGGACACTGCAGTAGCACTAGATAGGATTATACATATATGAGGTCCAGCCCCTTATAAAGAGGGCTTGTTGAGTTATTTGACTGTATAAAGTCCAAGCAGTGTGGTCTTCAGCTTCCCTTGCCTACTCACACCCCATAAAAGGCATTTAATAAAAGAAATAGGAAGTCACAAAACAATTAATATAATTTGGCAAATGCAGAGATCAGAGGGGCATCAGCTGGAGCACATATTGTACTAACTTCCTGCAGAATTACCCCTTAAACATTGCTCCTTTTTATCCCGTTAGCAGCAGTAGCAGCAGGACTGAAACCTTCCATTTGTATTTACATATACATTTATATAATTAACTTGGTTTACTTTGAAAAATAATGTCAAGTAGCTACGTACGATACCACTACCATTTCATATAGATGCTAATCACCAGCAAACAAACCTAGTGAACCACAGGAAGATCTAGAAAGGCAGAACAAGCCAGAGATAGAAGGAGGCATTAGGCAGCATGCTGGGTGGGCTGCTCAAAATCCTTCCAACAAAATGACCTTTGAAGGAGAAAAGAGAGGAGGGAGAGGCAATCAATCTTATAACAACGAAAAGAATCAATGCAGCAAAGAGGAGGCCCTCTCTGAGGCCTGCTGGGAGTTGAAGTTTGTCCACTGATCCGATGGCAGTTCTGTGCTGGAATGGGAACCATGTCTTGTCCTACAACTGGATGGATTATCGTTACAATCATTTCTCAACGTCTTTATGGACTTGGAAAGAACTTTGTTGCTGTGGCATCCGGATATTTGCACTGAGGACGAAGGTTACGATTAGCTGGGAGGTCGTGGGGCAGTGATTCAGTATTCAGCAGCGTACTCTGTGCCGTGCAGACCTCTGCACAGTAGTGTGAACTCTTTCACTATGTCCTTCACTCTTCTCTTGTTTACTCGCTCTCTGCATTGCAAAAGAGGGATAGAAAAACAAAAGAACAAACCACTGAGTACAGGTAAGTTACTATGTTGCCTAATCTTGGACTTTTTCTAATAATCCTATAAATAAACTTGCATTTTTGATACCTGAGTATCTGCTGTGAGAAGTTGTCTTTTTGCTCAGTCGTGATGCGTGACGACGGGAAACCCGGAGGCTGCAGTGCCTCTTTTAACCACACGGTGAGCAGAGAAAAGCAGTGCTTATTTAGACTGAACAGCACTTCAGCAAACTGGTCCATTAGACTCCGGGATGCTCCACCACCGATGCCCTGGAGAGAAAGGAGGGGGTGCTTTATTAAAGAATTGAAACCAACAGAACCTTTCCACATGTTGTCATGTTACAACCACAAACTTCAACGTATTTTACTGTAATTATATGTGACAGTACAACACAATGTAATGCAGAATTTTGAAGTGGGAAGAAAATGGCACCTAGTTTTCAACATTTATACAAATAAGAAGTTAAAAAAACTACAGTTGAAGAAAAGCCTCACCACTGTTTCATAGTAGGGAATGTTTGTTTTGTTTTATTTTCACATAGCATTTTATAATTTTAGTTCTGGTGTCATCTGACCAAAGTATCAGCTTCTATGTTTGCAGAGTCCAGAGTTGCCTAAAGCCTCTTGGATTTTTCTCTGATTTATGTCTTCTACATCAGTTTGCAGCTGATTTTCATTTTCAGATCATTAAGTAGAGCAGAGCTCTGTGAGATGTTCAAACAAACCCTGCTTTAAACTTCTCCACAGCTAACTCCCTGATCTGTCTGCTGTTTTCCTTGATCTTCACAATGCTGATGTTCACCAATGTTCTCTAGCAAACCTCTGAGGCCCTTACTGAACAGCTGGATTTTTACTGAGATTAAATTACGCCAAGATGGACCATTTACCAACAAGGTGACTTCCTGTAGACATTTGGTTGCACTGCATTTTAGTTTAGAGTATCAGAGTAAAGGGGGCTGAATTCAAAGAAGGCACACCATACTTTTTAATCTTTAACTAAAAACATTGAAAACCATGCATCATGTGCTGTTGTGTAGCTACTGACACCACAGCAAACTACTGTAGAAATATGAGGTAATGTAATGCTTCCTACCTCCAGCACAGCTTGCACCAAAAGCTTGCCATCCTCCTGCACCACCCTGGCTAATGGAGGTATGTCCGAGCAGTGCGGCAGCAGCTCAGTCTTCCAAATACAAACAATCAATCATCAAATCTCAGGCATTGTATAGACAACTCAACAGTTTTCAAGGTGTGTGTGTGTGTGTGTGCTTACAAAGTACTGGCACGTCGACTTGACTGTTGGGGCCTCGGGAAATTTAAGAGACAGAATTCCTAAAGTTGGGAGGAGGAGAAAGACCACTGAAGGCTGATGTCAAACGTGTGCACGCTTCACTGAAGAACCCAACAGATCTCTACACAGAGACGTGTGTCTGTGCTCACTTACCACAGTGGAACACTGCTTTCACATCAAGACTCTCAGACAAGAACAAGTCGGGCTTCCGTTTGAGGGCCTACGAGTCAGATAAAAGCAATTCGCATTACGGTTCTGTAGGCCCGACCCATTCGCTACTGCTTCACCACATTCCACTGCATAAGCTCCTTCAGAATACTGTTAACAACACCCGCTAAGCCTGGTAGCCAGATCTGATGGCAACAGAGGACCAGATCTGCCTACCAGGCTACAGTGCTCTCTCCATCTGTTTAGGAAAAAATCTATCTAAACTCAAACAGAGATCCTCCAATGCAGAACTGATGCAGGTATAACAAACAAATTGCAAAAAATCAAACTTTGAAATAATTTAAAACTTAAGTCAAACTAAAGGCAATGGTGGTTTTTGGCTTTGATTCTTCAACTCAATTGCATCTTCCTTGTTTTTGGTTGACTGGACAGAATATGCAACAGAAGTGTGTAATAAGTAATTAACATGTGCAGATAAAGAGAAAGACAACTCATCTCATAATAATGAACCCATTCAGGATGGAGGAGAGGAGAGAGGGAGAGAGGGAAAGGGAGAAAAGGTTGAGATCTATCCAAAGATAGAAAACAAAGGAAGAATGAAGACAAAAGACAAAAAAATAAAAACAAGAGAGCCATCAGCCAATTAGTTGGTGCAGATTAATATTAGCTGAATATTAATTCATTTGGGCTTTGATTGGCTCTGGGCTGGAATGACTTCAAAGGAGGACTGGGCTCAGAGACTAACCAGTCACCTGGGACCACAAGATGACATTCATCTTCTGAGAGGGCAGCATCAGCTAAAATATTTACCAAAGGACCAAGGTGTTGATGTTTTTTTTTAAATGTGTAAGAAGAGTAACAATTCAGACACATTCAACGGTTTAAAATTTGCATATTTTCATGCCACTTATATACACTTTTCAAATTTTCTTCAAGCCTCAAAATTAAACGATTTTATTCCTCACATTTCTAAAAAGTCGGTTGTTTTAAAAGTCAACTCTCTAGATGAAAAGATTTCCTGTGATGACAACAGGCATGGGCCACCTACTGGCATCAAGATAAACTAAAGCTTTAAAATTGTTTCCACAGTTTCAATCATACCACAACTTCAGTTCAATGTCCTTTTAATGAGGAGGCAAAATGTAGTGCTCCCTCCTTCTCACACATTGCTCCACACTGCTGGTCAGCAGGCTGATAGAGGCTCCAGTACCTTATTCTCTGCTTGCACATTTAGCAATTTTGGATAAATGTCCAGTCAGGAAAAACAGTCATGCTGTGGACCCTACAGGATTGCTATTATCCAGCTATCATTAATGTAACGCTGTTTTTAAATTAAATTTAAAGACATGCTCTACTATGAGATTACCAGTAGCCTGATTACCATGGCCAGAAATAACAGTATCATGACTTTAAATGCATAAATGCAATAGAAAAGTGTAACAAGATCGCTTGCTTTAATCTAAAACCGCTTGCCAACTAGCTCACCTCTTGTCTACTGCAGTTTTAAAACAGCATTACCTTGGTAAGAGTAATCTTTAGTTTCCACACATGACCGTTCGTGCTTTTGCAACCAGAAACCTCTCCAAACTTGTCTTTGTTGTCTTCTATCAGCCCGCTAATCAGCAGTCCACATCAACATCTGGTCACTTCAGTACTTTATTAAAAGGGCTTTGAATCTAATGGTTTGATAGGAACATTTAGCAGGTTTGCAACAAACCATGTCAAACCTCAGTGTACCTCAGGATACCAGTAACCACCTCATGCCTAGCTGGCCACCTATGAGCGGCAGGTCGGTAAAGAAGCTGACTGCAGGCTAGCCAGCTGAGCAGATAGCCTGACTAACTGACCAGCTAAAAATACAGGCAGAATTATTCTGCACAATTTAGTGCGTGTTTATATTTCTGATTTTTCTATGAAGGAAATTCAAAACTGATAAACGTTTTAAAGGATATCATTATAACTGTAATAGTCAATGTTTTATTTTGTTTTAGCAGCAGTATGAATAATTGTTGCTTTTCTGTTTAATTAACAGGATTTTGATCTTGTTCTATGTTTTTGTGTTAATACTATGATACAGTGAAACCATGCTGGCACATTCCAATAAATTAGGATTTAATTAAAAAAGGTAGTTTATTTCAGTTATTCACGTCTTAAATTTTCACTCAAATTATACAGAATAATTCCTCATAGATTTCAAGTCTTTTTTTACTGTTAATCTTGGTGATCTTGGCTTATAGCTGGTGAACCCCAAAATTTAGTTTCTCAGAAAACGAAATAAAACCAACAAAAAAAAAAAGAGTTTTAATTAAGAAAGTTTATAAAATAACCAACAAAATGATTGAGAAGCCTCCTGACTTGACAGCTGCCAAGCAGGGAGTTTCTGACACTCTCCACATGGCGGGTGAGCTACTCAAGGTCATTGCTGAAGATTGCTGCTGAATTCATAGGATGTTGAGTGAATGTATCATGAAATAAAGCCCATTTAGGAGGTTGGATCCTCCACACACAGGCGTTCAAATTAAATCCAAAATTATTCATACCCCTGGTAGATTTAAAGTAATCTTTCAGTTTTACCTAAATGTGTCTTTTGACTGAGATATTCAAAACATTTTGGAGCCAGTCCAGAGTGATGGCAAGGAGGTCCTGCGGCCTCAAAGACGTGGATGATACTAAGGCTGTTACTGCCTTTCTGCTTTGGGTTCATAGCAAAAACGGAACCCAGCTAATGGAAAAAAAACATTATTTCCATCCCAACAACACGGTTTTACTGAAAAAGTTGCTTCTGGCTCACATCTGCTGGACACTGAAACAACTTAGCTGTACCTTTATCTTCACTTTACTTGACCATCTTGCCACCTCTTTACATTTTAAATGTTTTATGTTGCGTTAAAGAGTAACAAAGTAATGAAATATGCTAGATACAGAGACCCCAAATGCATGGTACTCAAATAATTAGCTTACATTCATTGCAGTTCAGGCAGTTCTTTGTGATGTGAAAACTGTGTACAGTGATGTTGCCATAACAATACAATTATGGTAAATTGTGCAGCTTTACTTGGAGATCATTACCAAAGATGAATCCTTACAATAACAGGAAACGTGCAGAAAGCTGGTGAGTTTCATTTCTGTAATGACAAAGATTTCTACCTGATTATTTACAAGGGTATAAATCATTTTTGAAAAGTCATTTTTAACTAAAATGTAAATAAAAGCTTTTATTTTTTATTGAAAATATATTTAAATGTTTTATTACCTTTGTGAGACGCCCGTCTCATTTCCAATCAGAAAAAATAACTCCTAGGGGTATGAATCATTTTGCAACAACCATTCCAATCCTGTGTCAAGCCACTCCTGGACCAGAACCATCTTACCTGGTCTAAGCAGAAAAATAACTGGACTGTTGCTCAGTGGTCCAAAGTCCCCTTTTTTTAGATGGAAGTAAATTTTTCATTTCATTTGGAAACTAAGGTCCTACAGTCCAGTGTGAAGTTTCCACAGTCAGTGATGATTTGAGGAGCCAGGAGGAGTCAATGCAGCCATCTACCAGGAAACGTCATGCTTCTTTCGGCTGACAAGCTTCATTGAGATGCTGATTTCGTTTTCCAGCAGAACCTGGCAGCAGCCTACACTGCCACCAGTATTAATACCTGATTTAATGACCATGGTGTCACTGTGCTTGTTTGGAAAAGATCTAAACCTCAGAAAATCTGTGGAGTATTGATGAGATAGCGGAGCAAACAATGCAAGAGAGCTGAAGGCCGCTATTAAGGCAACTCTAGCTTCCTGAGCAGGGCCACAGGCTGATCGTCTCCATGCCACGCTGCATTGATGTAGTACTTCATGCAAAAGCAGCCCGGGGCAAAGATTAAGTGCATATAATGTACAGTACAGCACATTCTCTTCAGGATGACATTTCTTCATTAAGGTATTTTTTTTGTCTTTTGTAATATTCAAATATTCTGAGAAACTGAATTGTGGTCATCAGTAGCTCTAAGCCTTCAAAATCGATCACCAAAATTACCAGAAAGAAATTCTTGAAATATATCACTCTGTGTGTAAAGAATCTATATCCACACTTCACTTTTGCTCTAAATTGAATTAATTGAAAAACTGTTTTGTTTATCAAACAGAGTCTCACTTCGGCTCAGGTCTAAATCAAAGTCTTATGACTATTAGGACATGGTGCATTTAGTGTTGGTTTCTGCAGGTAAAACAAAAGCTTTATATGTGTTTGAGTGGTGAGGCGACTGTTAGAGTCAAAAAGCATTTGAGGAGAGACAAATGTCCCTTTTTCAAACAGTTCCTCGAGTGTTTCATTCCACTGCCTCGCCTTTATGATGGGACACTTTAGGGCCCAGTAACAAAGAATAGCAAGAGCTATAGAGAGAAAGAGAGAAAGACAGAAGAACAGCAAGAATTCAGAGAGAGAAAGAAAGAGAGAGAAACCCAAAGTGAATGAAATAAGAAACCAAAAAACACACCTGAGCTTGGAGTTGCATAAATGAATCAACAATATCAGGATGATCCCTGGGTCCTATAATATAATAAAGATGAAACTTAAGAAATCATAAGAGAGAATAAGAATAATATACAAACAGCAACTTAATAGATTCAACAGTCATGTGGAAATAAAAGAGAACCAAAAAATACTTCATCGAAATAATTTACATGTGAGTAAGGAACAAAGGGGCAGGGGCGGGGGACATATGAAGCTTTGGCAAAGTCTTTGAAGAGACCAACCAAAAACAAACAGGCAGAAGACAAACACATGGGTCTGTTTGGAGGGAAACAAAAAGAGAAGTAACGAGAGAAAAAGAAGAAACCTAAGAAGCATAGGTGGGTTTGGAGTGGAAACCCAGGAGGCACCTCTGTTACTGTTACAGCTTGATGAGAAGGGCTACCAAACTTGAACAAACCCTCCTTCCCATAAGGCACCAGCAGCAGGATGATGACCCAGTTAAAAGCAACACATTACACCTGGCAGAGAAGGTACCGTAAAGGGTCCATTCAGCGCTGATCAATAAGATGAATTTACTGTTCTACCCAATAATACACTTACATATTTGCATAGGTTTTTTCTGAACACCCTTACCTCCTTATGCTGGATACAAACTAAAAGACTCATTTCATCAATTAAAAATGCAATTAACATAATAAATTACAGTTAAGCAAAGATCTTCTCTATCTGTTACTGAAGAGGCTACAGAAAAGTTCAGGATGTTTTTAAATAATTAGATGAGTTAGAAGTGATGTTGGAGAAAAACATGGTAAACAAGACGTCTATAGTGAGCGTCCAGCTTTGTCTGTTCCCAGCATCCAATCAGGCCTACTGACCAGTTCAACCCTTTAGTCCTCATCCACATGGTACGATCTTTAGAGACGATACAGCACCCTCTATAAATATTGGTACTCCTGAAACAGATGCTTAAAAGCCCTAAAATACAACATTTTATTGCAGTCACATAATCTCACTCTAAAATTTTTCTGAAAACTTCCAGCTCTAATTTTAGTGGATTTAATTAGCGAAAGGCACAAAAATCCCACTTTGGGGATGTTTTTCTTCCTTTTGCAAAAATCTCTGGTGCAACAGTTATTAGCACCCCTACCCATTTCTATACAACAAACATATAAGTTGATCAAAGTGTTCAGGGCTTTTAACTAGAAGTCCATGACCTGCTGTTAGGATAATGCACTTTTCATTAAGGCTCTTATTAAACTTTATTTAGTTTGTGGTGTGAGGAGCCCTAAGAAATGCAGTTAATGTGTTGTTGCTCATTAGAGACAGAATGATAACGCTGATTTGTTTTTAATCAAACTAAATTAAATTAGCATTATAACTGTGTGGATCATTATAAACGGCACCAGTCAGAGTAATCATTACGAAGTTTAAAACAGCCCAAAACTGAGGAGGACCAGAGTTCAGAGGACAGCAGGGAAGGTTTCCAAAAAGAATGAATAAATAAAAACACATCACCAAAGTTCAGTGTTGGAGAACTGCAGCAAAAAGTCTTTATGCCTCCTTAACATCCACTAGGCATCATCTACATGCCAACCAGTGATTGGTGAGGATGCTAGAGAACGCTTTTCTTTTAGAGCAGTTTCTTTCCTACAATCACAAATGTAATTGTATGAAGTTTGTTAAAAACTACCGGCACCACTACTGAGACAAAAACTCAGGTGGGCTTTGTATGAAACAAATACCAAATGGTGGAGGATCTGTGATGCTGTGGATCCGTTTCTTGTACAAAGGTCCTGGGATCCTTGTTAGAGTTCAGGGCATCAAAACCTCCCTCACATACCAGGAGACTATCCATAGACGACTGGTCAAAGATCCCTCTTTCTGTATGCTCCGGCCTCGTAAAATGGTAAGAAGACCAAACTCTGGACTACTGGCAAAGGATGTTGTACAAACCATTAACATCAGAGGCACCAATCATTTTACGTCAAGTTAAATTTATCGTACATATGAGGTTTTACTTCCACTGAATAAATCTACCTAAATTAAAAGTTGGATTTTTTAAATTCTTCAATGTGAGATTATGCAGCTACAACAAAATGAGTTTATTTTAAGGCTTTTTAAACATCTTTAACAGGAGTGCCAATGGTTTTGGCGCAGGGCTTATTCAGAGAGCTGTGATGAAGGGTCTGACTCTTGTCCAAGCACAGGACTGGCTGCAGACATAATAGGCTTGCCCTCCCCATTCCGTTAGCCAACTGAATAAGCCACTCTGTTTTCTGTACTCTGTTTTATAATTATTATTATGGTGTAATGCAGGAATCTGCTCAGAGGCAAAAAAAACAAAAAACACTTAAAATGCAGGAGAAGAGGCAGCCATTACTGAACCAGTGAAAGCAAGAGAAGAGGGGGAGAAAAGGGACTACATAGAGAGAAGAGGCGTCAGCCAGACCTGATACAGATAGTCTAAACCCATTTTAGAAAAAATAAAATCAACCTCTTTGATCACTTAATGACATTCGGTAAAAATTAAAGAAACAAATGTGTCTGGCCGTAGTCAATCAATCAATAAATAAATAACAAAAGAGAAAAAAAAACAGATTAGACAAACAGAAAATGTGACATGTTGAGTTCATGTTTTTACAGCAAATTATAAAAAAATATCTAAACAACAGTAAGGGCAAAAAAAGGTCTGCATTGATGAAATCTTCTTTGTAGACTTTATTCAGGCTTTTATTTGTTGTTTATTGTCTTACTGTAATACCTGTGATACTCACAGGCAGTGATAAATCAGTGCCTGAAAGGTTGCAAACAGTGATCTTTCATGTGCAGACTGGTTTCTATTCATCATTTTAACTAGTTTTGTACCGAATAGCAGAGAAACTATTAAAGCTGCTAAATGCATGGACACACTGGTGCAAAACATATGGCCATTGAAAACAATGGCCATTTGGTTATAGTTGTACACCCAGAAGTCAATGGTGAACAGAAGACCGAGATCATAACTGGTTTTTGGATAGGGGAAAAATAATTTTTTCTAATTCATGTTTGATTACATTTTAAGTTCAATTTACTTGTAAACAGTCTGGATTAAAAGAGTAAAATATAAAATCCCTAATGTGGTCAAACAGAAGAGTTAAGTGTGATGACATTTATGGGAATGTGGACATTAATCAACTAAAGCAGAAATAAAATTATTGATAATTCACTGGTTTGTTTGTTTTTGGTCTTGCACTGATTTCCTTATATCAGTGCTAAAATGGAATGGGCCCTTTGCTCCGCTGTCTATAGAGCAGAGCAGTTTTAAGACATCCCCCACTTCAACAAATGACCCTTATGATTACAGAAGCAAATCCAGTATTTGGGAGAGATTGGTAAATCTGCAGTGTTGCTTTCTAAAATCACCGGCAGGACAGAAAACACTACAGTTCCTCAAACATTAATGAGCAAATGTTAAAAAACATAGAATCAATCAGTTTGAATATTTTGAAGACAGATAACATCTAGAATAAGAAATTTTGTTTACATCAACCACTAAACAAACTGGTTTATCTGTATGTTTAAATCAGATTGGTTCTGATCTGAAACACCCATCCTTCACCTGAACAGAAATGGTTTAGAGTCCTGAAACTCCCACCTCTGGCGGACCCCTACCTTGCTGGAAGATGGACAGTGTTACCGAGGTAACCAGCTCAAACAGAGCCTTGATTGGTGGGAAGTGGTCTGTCTCGCTGGCGAAGATATGCACCATCTGAAACAGCAGGTCAACAATTCAGACGGTGGGTATATTTTACTTTCACACAACAACCAAACAAACTATCCAGATTACTGCTGGTTAGTGATGTAGTCTGAAAAAGACCAGGGTGTTTAGTATATTTGTTATCAATGTTTTCATGTATCAGTAGATTTCCAGATAAATGGGTTCATCTAGAGTCTAAAATTTATGGACCCAATGTTTGTTTGATTTTAGTCTACACTGGACCAAGACCGACTATTTTAACCACAAAACCTGAAAAAAATCTGCTAACATTTGCAGATTGTGTTATTAAATAATAATTCCAAAGATTTCCCTGCATGCTTATCTTTAATTATAAGCTGAAGAAGTGAGTCATTTTGCCAAATTTGGAGCCAAATAAACAATAGATCTGTTCATATTTTTGCTTCCCTTTCAACCACGTGTAGCACTAGCTTAAAGGGACTTTTAAGGGCCAAACATGATGTTGTGATAAAAACTAATGGTAAAGTTTGATCGGTGGATCGTGTTCTCAGCATAAAGGTCAAAAGCAACATAGCTGTAGTGCCATTTAATATTCATCAGTAAAACATGGAGTGATTATGTGAAGAACAACGAGACTTTCAGCTGCTTTCATTCACTGCTGTTTTACACAACCATTGCAAAAGCCTATCCTGGTTACACGGATGTTGGTAGAAAAAGGAGTTGATGCACCTATTAAAGTAACAATGCTCTTGTTGAGTTGAAATTACTTCCCAATGATTCCAGAATTTTGATTCTTGAAGAAATATTTTTTGTTGCAAAGTAGTCATTCAGCACTGTGGCAAATTACAGATAGCCAGACTAATCACAGATCCCTGGGTTGGCTGCCGCTCTATTATCTTGCTGGAAAAACTGACAAAACTTCCCCTAAATGAACTCACATTCGAACTGGACAGTTTAACTACTCTCTTCTTTTGATCTTGGGTGTTCAATACTAATGCCCATTCACTCTCAGTTTTGGCTGTGTTCACTGCTTCCTTGTATATGCTTCCTCAACATATTTCTCAATCTCAGACACAGAAATGAATAAAACTATCACAAGCTTCAAACCCAAACACAACCGAAAAGGTAAAGCTGTAGAAATGATGATCTATGACCTAAAAACTGCTTCCAGAGCCACACGTTCTGTGTAAGATAAGCCACGAGTGGCTTTATTAAGCATACTAGAATGAGAGCTGACTAATATCTTTAAACATAACAATAACTGGACTCGTGCACAATGAAAATACTTCCCAATGCTGTCTGACTAATGTGAGCGATTTCTTGTGAGCAAGAAGATAAATGTCTAACGAGATTAGTTGTAGTAAATGTTCCACTTTTTGACCTCTTTGGTGAATACTAATCAGAAAGATGTTTACTGTTAAGGAGAAACAATTTTATTTGTAAATAGTAAGTAATGTATCTTATTTAATTTGTCACACAGCTAAAACTTAAAGCCTGATTCTGAATCATACTCAAGATGTTTAACTTACTAATGGCTAGCTTATTAGCTCACACAATGCCTTCCCTGACAAAGTGCTAAATTCTCTTCATGTGACCAAAATCTTGTGCCTTTTGCCTTCGAGTTGATTGTATACCTGTCGTGTTAGGTCAAGAGCTGATGCCTGGGGAATTGTACTGTACATCTGGCCAAGCATCTCACTTAGCTGAGACACCATGGGGGCAAAATCATGCAGGAGGGTCTTCACAGACTTCTCGAAGATGGCACACACCGCCTGTGAAACATCAAACACTGAAATGGGTGGACCACAGATGTAAAGAGGTGATGGGACCTGACTGCGCATGTCTACGTACCTCTACAACCTGCGAGTCATTTAGCCACTTGCTCAGAACTTTTTGTATGAGTGCAAAAACTTGTTGCAAAACGACCACCACCTAAAAGCACAGGAAGCAACGTGGAGAGAACCCAGTCATTCAAAACGGTAAGGAAAACAGTAAAAGAATTACAATGGCTGAGGTTGGGCTTTAGGAAATGAAAGTCAAACTATCCCAAGAACTATGTGGCTTTTATATCTACAACACTGTCATTTCACATTTTCACTGTCCCATTTCAAAACCTTTGAGTAATGCATTCACTATGCTATCAGCCGTCTTTACACTCAGCTCATCAGTGATTGTCATCTTAAACTACCCAATGCCATCTATGAGACTGGTTATGGTGTGTACTGACGGACCGGATTTGGTCCAGGAGGGGGTGGGGTTGCTTTGACAGGTGGCGCAGAGCCGTCAGCTGACTCGTCGTCCTGCTTGCTAATGTCGAGCGTAGTGAACAGGTTGGACAGCAGCCCCAGGATGTGAATGATTGCCAGTTTGTTGGAGGGATTAGGCTGTAGCAAAACAAAACAAGAGATAAACAGTTCAATTCTAACAGGGATTTTTCCTCCATTTAACCCAAAGTTCAATCTGTGGATCAGTAAAAATAATCTTAAAATAAGACACAGTCCCCTATTATTACAATTACAACATTTAACTGACAAAAAGAACAATTATGTTTACATTATTCTGTCCAGCAACAAGAAATTAACACCTTATATTCTTTTTTTTGTTAGATCCTATATAATCAGTCAAAGTGATGGTGCTCCTGTTCTTATTTAGAAAGTAATCTGAGTAAATTGAAGTTAAAGGTTTAAAAAAGCAATCGCTTCTTCTAATATCAGTATTTTTACTGTCCACAATGCAAACAGTCAGCGTGCAAACATACGGTTGAAGATGGAAGTTTTATGTACAGAAGTTTTTATTCATGGGCTTTTTTAAATGCCAAACTCACTTTTAAACCTTAGTCAATATATGTAGTTAATTAGAAAAACCTATTTAAAACGCTTTTCTAGTTATCTTGATTCAAAATATTCAAGCAAGTAAATAATCTTAATTTTTTTCCAGTGCTCTTATGCAGAAGTAAGAACAAACATGGTTTACAGATAGTTAGACATCCTGAAGGGAAATTAATGTTTATTCTTTGCCTTCCCCTCTATCAGGAGTTTTATTTATTTCTCATAAAAAAACATTAGCGACCCAATTGGAGCTACAAATATTCAACCATGGATATGTAGGGCAGAAAAATCTATAAAATAATATGTAATAACATGAATTCAATGAGACACTGTAGCTCTGTTAAAAGACCAGCAACACAGCAGCCACATTTTATTGACTGTATGTTAGCGTCTGCGATCAAGCTCTGATTTGGGGAAATATTCTATGGGATGTTTTGATCGTTTGTGACCTGGTGAGCATGGAGATCATCAGAGCAGCTTGTGGGCAATGAAACATGATTAAACCAGTGCAGTATACACAGTCACATTTTTTTTATCACTATTTCAGAGTTCAACAGAGGTTTATGTGGAAAGTGTCTTAATACTGAGATTAGAACATTAGCTTTTAACACTTAGAGCTAAACATGCCCAGTTTTTAAAATCAGCTGGCAATAAACCGGCAGGAATCATGACTCAGCAAAGCAGCAATAGACCGAGCAGCAAAGAAATCTAGGCTTACAACCCTTGCATGACGTGATCGCACTGGCTGTTCCAGTGCATTATGGGATTTTTGATTTTAGTGGTCTGTGTTCCGTATGTTCATAGGATGGTTACAATCCATAAAAATATAATCTAATGACCTCAGATAAAACTTCAAAGCAGGGCCAAATATGGCCAACAGGCCTTGAACTTGACAGGTCAACCTAGTTCTAATTCAGTTTTTAAAAAATCGTGGTTTTAACAGGAGCGC
This sequence comes from Crenichthys baileyi, assembly GCA_036173005.1. Taxonomy (NCBI): domain Eukaryota; kingdom Metazoa; phylum Chordata; class Actinopteri; order Cyprinodontiformes; family Goodeidae; genus Crenichthys; species Crenichthys baileyi. The sequence goes on along the minus strand of JAHHUM010000306.1, from coordinate 270,859 downwards.
TAAATCAGTGTCTCCATGGTGATGTAACACCAGCCAGCAATCTGAAAGACAAATACAGCAGCCACACCCAGTAATAACACCCTTTTTGTTCTTCAGATTTGGACTAATGCCTCTGTGTACAATAGTCCCTCTAGAAAATTAACATTATATGATCTTATTCTGCTCAGTGACTCATCCAAGTGAATCAATCCTTTTCCTTTTTAGGTCAACGCCATCAGACATTGTGCTCTTTTACCCTTGATGTAATGGAACCCAAAGGTCTCCCCACTAGGTGCCACTATTTGGCCAGCTCCAGACGCAGCCCCTGACTGCTTTCTCTGACGTAATGTCATGACAATATAAAAGGAAGAACGTTAGGATGGATCAGACAGTCGGTTATTACGGAACAAAGAGACATAGAAATATAAAGAACTAATCCAAACAGATGTCTCTGTCCACCCCATCCTGGGAAATCTGAAGGAAATAGTTCCTTTTCCACAAAAAGCAAATAGATGCCCTGATTGATGACTATTTTTAGATGCATGTAGATCCTTATTTAAGCTATCCAGCATGAAGGGCAAAAATCTAAGTTCAATTATCCAAAAACATTCGAGCAGATTCTAATTTTAGTTCTGAACGACTGTGTTGCATTCACAAAAGCATGAGCTACTGTAAGTGCATGGCTGGGGACGTTTTTATTAATACATTCATTTCATTTAAGAGTGAGTGCTTGCAGGAGTCAGAGAATGTCTTTGGTGAACCAACATGAGTCATTTGCCAATGGAGCAGGGTCAAACCCAATCTGGTCCTGCGGCGAATCGTTCCACTGCAGTGACAACACACGAACACAAAGCCTGTTCCTTTTGGCCAGAGTCCATCTGTGCATGATGTCCCCCCCCCCTTTGTGTGTGTGTGTGTGTCTGTGTTGTTTTGCATTGGGTGTGAACTGACCGTCTCATCAGCTAGCTTCTCTAGTTGCTGAATGTAGGGGGTGATGAGGGAATGAAGGTTTCGCAAGATGTCCTCCACAGGCAAAGCAGAAAGCAGGAATCCCAGAGCCTGCATCAGCCACATACACTGACTGGTCTGTGTGAAGAGGCAGTTTAAACAAACAATGAGGTTTCAGTCAACAATACGTTTATATAAAACAGTGCAAACATATTTAGCAACAATTTTTTTCCAGATAGCAGACCACAGGCAGAAAATAGTTGCAGTCTTTCAAAGTATTTGATGTTCAAACGTCACTGGACTGCACAAAAAGAAAGAGTAAAGATGAGAGATACACACCTTGTGGATCTGTTTTATAAGCACCTCCTTTAGAGAAAAAAACAGACAGAAAGAGTGAAGGCTCTATTAATCTCGAGAAACAACAAAGTTATGAACAAAAAGCAACATTAAACACAACTGAAGCTCAACCATTACTTCTGGAATATAAAAACACATTACAAAAGTCTACAACATGAAGGAGGCAGTGTGTTATCAGGGATGAACCGATCAGAGCTTTTGTGGCCAATTTCTGCTTCTTGTAAAGCTCTAAAACGCTGGTACTAATTTTGATAGATTTAAATTTCCCTTCAAGAACCACAGCCATATTCAATAAATCACAATATGAGATCCAATGAGTCTCGTCTGTCAAATTAAAAGTACCTTGAGAAAATAACCCTAAAGAAGATTTTCACAAAAATTTTCACTAAGCCCACATTTCTGTAATAAAAATGTTTTTTTTATTGGTCTGATCTAATCTTACAAGTGGTCCAATCCATCCTTTTTTACCAAGGCAGAAAATAAAACGGCACTTACCTGAGAAACTGCTACGATGTTAGTTGCGTAGGGTGGCAGGTCGTATTTGCATTCCCTGCAGATTTTCTTTAAGGTTGAGACAGAGGATACAGAAAGGTCTGGGTTTCCTAACGCTTGTAAAACCAAAGGAAGGACACTGCTGAGCATCACTGGGTGGTCTGCTAACCATTCAGCCAGAGCACCTACAGGGAGAGCATGAATTCAGAGAATGAATGAGAAACACTATTTTTAATTTTTCAAATCCCGACATCCATCGCCTTACCTATCGTGAACATGACGGTGTCGGCTAGCTGGACATTGTTGATGTTGATTCGAGGGATGAGTCCTATCAAGCCTGGGATGACGTCGGAATAGTTCACATCTATTGTTTCTGCTATGGACTGAAAGCCATACAGCAAAGCTTCTGTGTGCTACAGGGGAACAATATATATGGAAAAAAATGAGGTTTTTAAAATACATTTCTGTCTTATTTTCTCCATGCTTGTGATGTTTTTTTTTACTGCTAGGATTCTTTTTTACATGACAACACAAAATGGCTATCATTCGCTCTTTTTAGCATTGCTAATCCGTCTCACTGACCTGCCATGACGTCGGCTGTTCTGTGTTTGTCAACAGTCTCCCTAGTTTATCGTACAGGTTACTCAGCAGCTCTGCTCCCAGCATCTCGTACACGTACATGAGTGTGTCTGAGATATCCACCCTGAAGGACAGAAGAGCACAGGCAGACATTTTAGGGGGGGTGCACTCTTGAAATCCTATCTGTTAAATCTGTGTCAGACTGCCAGAGTGGTTAGAGTACATTTAGAGGGAGACACACTCATTTGCTGACCAATCATCCTGTCAGTGAATAATTTCTGAAACACTTGGCAGTCAGTGAAACACACCTGCATGTCAAGACAGAGATGAATCGGGAATACAAATGCTAAACAGACAGGGATACGGACCTGTAAATCCTGAACTGCTCCTTTTCATCTGAGGACCAGGATGCATATTCCTGGTCAGAGGGGAACTGGGCTTTGTGAAGCAGCACATCCACCAACTGGAAGTACACTGGCCTGTAGACCTGGAGGTACACGGCCTGTTTATCTGACTCAAATGACATGATTTCATCCTGAGAAAAAGGAAATAAACACAAAGCCGTTATTATTATGCTTCGAACAAAGAGCTATGAGGGTATTTTACAGAACAAATGCAACAATCTTGGTTTTCTTAAAGTTTACCACACTAAAGCAGTCATTGATGTTCATTTTGCATAAAAGAAAACTATTATTGTAAGACAAATACGAGCTTTCTCTGAATACTGGACTAAACTAGAAGTAAGTAGACCATATGAGCTGAAACATAGTGACCCTTTTCAGACGTTCAAATATCGTCATACAAAACTGAATGTTAACATTTCTCACCTGTAGTGTGTACCAGAAGGTAAGTGTAAGGGAGCTAGTGGTCTCATTGACTGGATAATGGCCAGGGATGCCTGTACAAAACATGATCATGTTGACTAAAGCCAGGAAGCTCTGCCAGTGATCCACCTGCTCCAACAAAGTCCTGCAGATACCACGAAAGAGAGCAAGTGTGATTTAGATGGAACACAGATCAGAACCTTTAGCTAGAGATAGCCATAGACATAGACGAAAACATTCAAAGTAACAAAGCAATACTTGTTTTGATTATCTTTAACTTCTGTTAAATTAGACATGCATTTTATCTTTTATGTAAATTAATAGAGATGCACCGATTAGAGAATTGTGGCTGATGTCCAATCTCTGTTTTTGTTAGGGATCTTACGACATTATTTTAGCAGGTTCAGTTTTCCCATTAAGAGCTATTAGCAGCATTTAAAATATAAAATTTCAAGCTTTAATGCCATGAACTGTCATAATTACTGTCATTTTTTCATCAGGAGAATAGGTGATACCCCACTATGTGTGAGAAAGTCGTCGCTGTTTTACCAACTTAAAACAAGGGTAAAATTATCTTGACATTTAAACCTTCTTGTAGCATCTTATGTTAAGATTTAGCGTGTTTAGCATTAATAACTTTAAAAAGCAGCCTGTGTGTATTTCCTCAAGGCTGTCAACATACTCCATAACAGAGAGAAGCTCAAAACTCAAAAGGTTTAAACAGAATAATTTTGCTCCAATACATTCAGCCTTCGTGTTGTCTGCTCCACTCTGGTTTAATTAGCTTTTTTGCCAATTTAATGAAACATCTCCAAAGTGGGTATGAACTGACACCCACTAATAAAGAATCCAGTTGCAGACAGCAGCAGCCCTAGCTGAGAAACTTTACTATTATCTTATTTTGGTTTTAATAATGTCATAACATTTGCTTAAATGGACACAAACACACACCTGGAGTGGTTCTCTCCCAGTGTTACAGCGATCCTGCAGATCCCATGGCATGTCTCCATGTCTCCATTCTGCACAGCCTCCCTGAGCTGATCCTGGAGGGCCAGCACTCGGGGAACCAGTTTCAGTAATGTGTTCACATATCTAGATTGGAACATATTTAATACTAGTATTTCTAAAAATACACAAAGCAGCAAAAACACAGCAAGCATAAGTGAAGAAAATGTGTGTAGAAAACTGACTCCCTCTTTATGGCTAGCTTGATGCATTTTTATTTCTTTCATATCAAATCAGTCCAACCTCTGATCTCTGATCCAGCACACCCACCAAAAAGATCCCACATATCTACCAAGGAACCAGACAATCTATTCAAAGCTCCTTTTTGCAGCTACTCTGCTGTCAGTAATAATTACGTCTACTAGCTGCTGTCTCAGCCATTTATAAGTCCCCTCACTCTGAATAAATCACACACACAGACACATGGTTACACATGCACGGGTCTTCATCTGCACATGCCAACATTAAACATCGCTCCTCCTGTCATCGTTGGTGACAGCGAAAGGAGAAGTGACGTTTGAAGATGAAGGACAGAGAACGTGAATGTCACACAGAGGATTGTGCGCACACATGAATGCAATGCATGAAAACGAAAGTTACGTATGTAACTACGGTTCTATGAATCCCGGATGACCGCCAGAGATTCTCTGTCACTCAGAATCCTTGCTTCCGCGAGAAGATTCTGTAGGAACAGAGCCTCGGATGACAAAGGCGTATATAGCCTCTGGTCATCCGGTGTGTCACAGGTGTGACTCTGTTGGTATAATTACTCGAACTGCGCATGCGCGAAGGGAACATTCAGTGCTTTCAGCACCGCCCTCTGGCGGTCATCCGGGATTCATAGAACCGTAGTTACATACGTAACTTTCGTTCTATTTCATCCCTACTGACTGCCAGAGGGCGGTGCTGAAAGCACTGAATGACTAATACCAACCATGTCACGAGGAATCCTAATCCGTTGCATCTGACTGAGGCCGAAACCGAGCCAATCTCAATGGCTGGTTACAGTGCGAACTGGACAACACCTTAGGCACAAATGTAGTGTTAGGCCACAAGGCAACACCAGAAGCATCTGGACCCCATCGGAGACATGAGGGACTGACAGAAAGTGCATGCAGCTCGCCAACCCTCTTAGCCGAAACAATAGCCAACAAAAAGGCAGTCTTATAAGAGAGCCACTTGAGGTCCGCCTGCACCAAAGGCTCGAAAGGGGAGCGGCACAAAGCTTCGAGAACGAAGGGCAGGTCCCAATCGGGCACTCTCCTAACCAGCGCGGCGGGCACAGCCTACGTGCACCGCGCAAAAAAAGAGAGACCATATCATGGCTCCCCACTGTTCGGTCGTCAACAGATGCATGATGGCATGAAATTGCTGCGACATATACCTTGAGGGTCGAAGGAGAGCGGCCCTTATCAAGCAGAGACTGGAGAAACTCCAGAAAAGTGGGCACCGGACAAGAAACCGGTTCTTCATTGCGGCCAGAACACCACTGAGAAAAAAGACGCCATCTGTTGGCATACTGCTGACGAGTAGAGGGTGCCTTAGCACTCAATATAGTGCGCCTGACACTGTCCGAACACCCAGTCAGCCTCCCAGTGGCCATGCCCAAAGCTGGAGACCTGGCCTAGTGTGCCTGACGCCCCTGTCAGGGAATACCACAGGGGGCAATGAGTTGACTCCTCCGTGGCAAACAGATCCATCTCCGCCTGACCAAAGCGGCCCCAGATCATGCGCACCACATCGCGGTGAAGGGACCAATCTCCCGGAGCAGGGGCCTGGCGAGAGAGATAGTCTGCAACCTGATTGCGTTCCCCAGGTAAATACATCGCTCGTAGGGTGGACAGATGAAGAGAGGCCCACTCCAGAAGATCCCTGGACACCTCTAGAAGGCGCGCCGATCTGGTGCCTCCCTGATGGTTGATGTGGTAAACGACAGAGGTTCCAACTAGCACATGCCGTCCCTCTAGGTGGGGCAGAAAGCGCCTGAGGGCCATGTGTACAGGCCGCAGCTCCAGCACGTTTATGTGCTCGGAGCGCTCCTGCTGACGCCAGAGACCCTGGACTGCCCTATGTTGCCACACAGCGCCCCAGCCCATGGGACTGGCATCTGTTGTGACCACCGCCCTGCGACACACCACTAACCCCATAGGGACGCCTTTGGACAAATAAGTCTCGTCTTGCCATGGAGCTAGGGCACAAAGGCAAGTCCACGTCACAGTGAGCCTGCGACGCCTGTGCAACTTGGCATCCAGGCAAAAGCTGTTGAGCCACCTCTGCAAAGGACGCAGAAGGAGCAAACCCAAGGGCACAACACGAGTGACTGAAGTCAGTTTGCCTAGCAGCCGCAGGAAGGTGATGTAGGGAAACCGCCTGCCCAGCCTGAATTGACTGACCAATTGAAGTATGTCTGCCACCCTGAAAACAGATGGACGAGCCCTCATCGTAGTAGAGTCCAGAAGCATCCCAAGGAAAGTGGTCGTCTGGGATGGAACCAGGCAAATTTTTGCCAAGTTGACTTTGAGGCCCAACTGCGACACATGGCCAAGAAGGCGGCACGTATCTTGGAACGCACCTGCCCGAGAGGGGGCGCAAAGGAGCCAGTCGTCCAGATACGGAAAAATCCTGACTCCGGAGGCCTGCAGAGGAGAGAGGGTCGCTTGCACGCACCGAGTTAACACCCTTGGGGAAAGGGAGAGGGCGAACGGGAGCACCCGGAATTGCCAATGGCGACCCCGATAAGCAAACCTGAGAAAGCGGCGATGTTAGGCACATGAAAGTAGGCATCCGTCAGATCTATTGTCGTAAACCAGACCCCCTCTGCAACAGCCTGAAGAACTTCTGCCGTCGTAAGCATGTGGAAGGGAAGCACCCTCAGGAACTGATTGAGTCCCCTGAGATCTAAAATGGGGCGAAAACCGCCTGTTTTCTTTGGCACGACAAAGTACATCGAATAGTAGCCCCTGGGTTGCCGCAGAATGTCTACAGCCTCGATTGCACCCTTGGCCAGGAGGGCGGTGGGGGCGGCCAGCATCCTGGGTCTGTCTAACTGGGCGGCGGACTGGCTGACGAAAGTCCCTGCCGGGTCTCTGCCGCACCTCTCGGGGATAGAACCCCACAGACCTATCACCATGCTGAGGTGGTGGCCGAGCACTCGGGCTAACGGAAGGACGGCTCGAGCGCTGAGGAGGAGGCATACTTCTGCGGAGGCCAGAAAGCTGCTGGCTAGTCTGGCGTGCCTGAACAGTTCGCTGCAGCGCCTCCACAGCTGCTGATCCGAACAACTCCCCCGGCACGACTGGGACACCCCTGAGGGTCCGACGGCATGGTTCCGTCAGAGGAGACTGCGCCAGCCAGACCTGTCGACGAGCTTGCACGAGAAAAGACATGACACGGCCGAGCTCTCTAGTCATCAGCGCAAAGGCCTGCAATGCTGCATCGCTAAACCCAACTGCCGCAGTTGCACCACCAGCGTCCTGAAGGGATGCAGAGAGGGCAAACATAAGATGTGCCATGGAATTGCCGAGGCGGCCGGCACGCCCTTTCTGCATTGTATGCTTTACACAGGAGATCATCAGTCACCCGACATTGAGTACTTGGGCATCGGACATCAGGACGCAAGGCTTCATCTGGTGACATGATCAGTGAAGCAACAGCGGGTTCAACTGCTGTTATACGGTCCAGGCCTGCCTTGACTGACTCATGCATGGCAGCCAACACTCTGCCATCTGTGGAGAGACGCGACAACGCTCTTGGGTCCCGCCAACAGGCGTGCATTTCCCTCAGGTACTCCTCTGACGGAGGGACAGAAAAGGGAGTAGGAGCCCGTCCACGCCTGAAAAAGGCACTTCCGGCAGCAGACTCCTCTCCTAGCGGGACCTCCAGCTGCAGCTGTCTCAAGGCCATACACATGACCTCCCGCATAGAGCCGTCACTGGGCTCACCAACTGCACTCTGCGATGAAAATGAGCCAGTCTCAGAGGCTGGGGAGGACTGCGCCTCTTCCTCATCTCTAAACTGAGACGCCGACGCAGCCAGAGACAAAACATCCTCCTCCACAGACAATTCAGGCATGGGTGGGGAAGAGAGCCCAGCGGTTGGAAGTGAGGCATCAGAATGACGCGATTGCAACAACGACTTCATCTCTGCCAACTCTGTCGACAGCTGCTCAACCCTTGTGGCCAGGCCCTGGTCAGACTTGGCTCGCTTCCTCCCAGAGGGGGGCACAGATACTGTGGTCTCACCACGGCGCTTTGAACACCTAGGGGGGGCCACCTGCCCTGAGGGCGGAAGTTCAGCATCATCCTGAGGGCACAACTGGGCCAACCGAGCCACCCTCAATGCACGGGGCATGAAACTACAGTTCATGCAGGGGTTCTCAGACAGCGCCTCCACCAAGTGATCACGTCCAAGGCAGGCAGGGCACAGGTCATGGCCATCGTCTGCCTGAAGCAAAGCCCCACAATCCATGCAGGCGTGGGAGCCATCCATGTCCAAGTTTGAAAACAAGGCTCACCCAAATTTAGATGAGAAAATAAATACACCAAAATCGGGAGAGGGGGCGCTAACGCTGCCGTCACCAAGTATAGCAGAGCAGGCAATAGAACTAAGAAAGACAGGCACCGCACTGTCTGTTACACTGGGAGAGGGGGCGAGCACCGCTGCCGTCACCAGGTATATCAAAAACCAAACTAAAATAAAAGCAGCTTACGGTGGTATGCCGAGCAGGCCACAGAGCCAAAACGGACCACGCAGCAGAGCACACTGGGAGAGGGGGCGAACACCGCTACCGTCACCAGGTATAAAAATCAAACAGTTTCGTAAATCAAACAGTTTAAGGAAGGCTTAACGCCGTGAGCCGAAACGGACCACACGGCCAAGCACACTGGGAGAGGGGGGGAGCACTGCTGCCATCACCAGGTATAGAGCCAAATTAACGGCAGCCAAACTGCAATTACACTACAGACAGTAACAAGACGCCGTGAGCTGGGAGAGGGGGCGCGAACGCTACCGTCACCAGCAAACAGCAAACTTACCAGCAGAAATCCTCCACGAAGATCAACCCGTTGCAGCCCTAGGAGGGCGAAATACCGCAACTCCAGCCAGCAAGCGACAGGGCGTCCAGGCAACGGGGAAGCAAAGCTCATACGAACAGCACGCGAGAAGAAATTAGGAACAGAGCCTCGGATGACAAAGGCATATATAGCCTCTGGTCATCCGGTGTGTCACAGGTGTGACTCTGTTGGTATAATTACTCGAACTGCGCATGCGCGAAGGGAACATTCAGTGCTTTCAGCACCGCCCTCTGGCGGTCATCCGGGATTCATAGAACCGTAGTTACATACGTAACTTTCGTTCTATTTCATCCCTACTGACTGCCAGAGGGCGGTGCTGAAAGCACTGAATGACTAATACCAACCATGTCACGAGGAATCCTAATCCGTTGCATCTGACTGAGGCCGAAACCGAGCCAATCTCAATGGCTGGTTACAGTGCGAACTGGACAACACCTTAGGCACAAATGTAGTGTTAGGCCACAAGGCAACACCAGAAGCATCTGGACCCCATCGGAGACATGAGGGACTGACAGAAAGTGCATGCAGCTCGCCAACCCTCTTAGCCGAAACAATAGCCAACAAAAAGGCAGTCTTATAAGAGAGCCACTTGAGGTCCGCCTGCACCAAAGGCTCGAAAGGGGAGCGGCACAAAGCTTCGAGAACGAAGGGCAGGTCCCAATCGGGCACTCTCCTAACCAGCGGCGGGCACAGCCTACGTGCACCGCGCAAAAAAAGAGAGACCATATCATGGCTCCCCACTGTTCGGTCGTCAACAGATGCATGATGGCATGAAATTGCTGCGACATATACCTTGAGGGTCGAAGGAGAGCGGCCCCTTATCAAGCAGAGACTGGAGAAACTCCAGAAAAGTGGGCACCGGACAAGAAACCGGTTCTTCATTGCGGCCAGAACACCACTGAGAAAAAAGACGCCATCTGTTGGCATACTGCTGACGAGTAGAGGGTGCCTTAGCACTCAATATAGTGCGCCTGACACTGTCCGAACACCCAGTCAGCCTCCCAGTGGCCATGCCCAAAGCTGGAGACCTGGCCTAGTGTGCCTGACGCCCCTGTCAGGGAATACCACAGGGGGCAATGAGTTGACTCCTCCGTGGCAAACAGATCCATCTCCGCCTGACCAAAGCGGCCCCAGATCATGCGCACCACATCGCGGTGAAGGGACCAATCTCCCGGAGCAGGGGCCTGGCGAGAGAGATAGTCTGCAACCTGATTGCGTTCCCCAGGTAAATACATCGCTCGTAGGGTGGACAGATGAAGAGAGGCCCACTCCAGAAGATCCCTGGACACCTCTAGAAGGCGCGCCGATCTGGTGCCTCCCTGATGGTTGATGTGGTAAACGACAGAGGTTCCAACTAGCACATGCCGTCCCTCTAGGTGGGGCAGAAAGCGCCTGAGGGCCATGTGTACAGGCCGCAGCTCCAGCACGTTTATGTGCTCGGAGCGCTCCTGCTGACGCCAGAGACCCTGGACTGCCCTATGTTGCCACACAGCGCCCCAGCCCATGGGACTGGCATCTGTTGTGACCACCGCCCTGCGACACACCACTAACCCCATAGGGACGCCTTTGGACAAATAAGTCTCGTCTTGCCATGGAGCTAGGGCACAAAGGCAAGTCCACGTCACAGTGAGCCTGCGACGCCTGTGCAACTTGGCATCCAGGCAAAAGCTGTTGAGCCACCTCTGCAAAGGACGCAGAAGGAGCAAACCCAAGGGCACAACACGAGTGACTGAAGTCAGTTTGCCTAGCAGCCGCAGGAAGGTGATGTAGGGAAACCGCCTGCCCAGCCTGAATTGACTGACCAATTGAAGTATGTCTGCCACCCTGAAAACAGATGGACGAGCCCTCATCGTAGTAGAGTCCAGAAGCATCCCAAGGAAAGTGGTCGTCTGGGATGGAACCAGGCAAATTTTTGCCAAGTTGACTTTGAGGCCCAACTGCGACACATGGCCAAGAAGGCGGCACGTATCTTGGAACGCACCTGCCCGAGAGGGGGCGCAAAGGAGCCAGTCGTCCAGATACGGAAAAATCCTGACTCCGGAGGCCTGCAGAGGAGAGAGGGTCGCTTGCACGCACCGAGTTAACACCCTTGGGGAAAGGGAGAGGGCGAACGGGAGCACCCGGAATTGCCAATGGCGACCCCGATAAGCAAACCTGAGAAAGCGGCGATGTTAGGCACATGAAAGTAGGCATCCGTCAGATCTATTGTCGTAAACCAGACCCCCTCTGCAACAGCCTGAAGAACTTCTGCCGTCGTAAGCATGTGGAAGGGAAGCACCCTCAGGAACTGATTGAGTCCCCTGAGATCTAAAATGGGGCGAAAACCGCCTGTTTTCTTTGGCACGACAAAGTACATCGAATAGTAGCCCCTGGGTTGCCGCAGAATGTCTACAGCCTCGATTGCACCCTTGGCCAGGAGGGCGGTGGGGGCGGCCAGCATCCTGGGTCTGTCTAACTGGGCGGCGGACTGGCTGACGAAAGTCCCTGCCGGGTCTCTGCCGCACCTCTCGGGGATAGAACCCCACAGACCTATCACCATGCTGAGGTGGTGGCCGAGCACTCGGGCTAACGGAAGGACGGCTCGAGCGCTGAGGAGGAGGCATACTTCTGCGGAGGCCAGAAAGCTGCTGGCTAGTCTGGCGTGCCTGAACAGTTCGCTGCAGCGCCTCCACAGCTGCTGATCCGAACAACTCCCCCGGCACGACTGGGACACCCCTGAGGGTCCGACGGCATGGTTCCGTCAGAGGAGACTGCGCCAGCCAGACCTGTCGACGAGCTTGCACGAGAAAAGACATGACACGGCCGAGCTCTCTAGTCATCAGCGCAAAGGCCTGCAATGCTGCATCGCTAAACCCAACTGCCGCAGTTGCACCACCAGCGTCCTGAAGGGATGCAGAGAGGGCAAACATAAGATGTGCCATGGAATTGCCGAGGCGGCCGGCACGCCCTTTCTGCATTGTATGCTTTACACAGGAGATCATCAGTCACCCGACATTGAGTACTTGGGCATCGGACATCAGGACGCAAGGCTTCATCTGGTGACACGATCAGTGAAGCAACAGCGGGTTCAACTGCTGGCATATGGTCCAGGCCTGCCTTGACTGACTCGTGCATGGCAGCCACCACTCTGCCATCTGTGGAGAGACGCGACAACTCTCTGGGGTCCCGCCAACAGGCGTGCATTTCCCTCAGGTACTTCTCTGATGGAGGGACAGAAAAGGGTGTAGGAGCCCGTCCACGCCTGAAAAAGGCACTTCCGGCAGCAGACTCCTCTCCTAGAGGGAGCTCCAGCTGCAGCTGTCTCAAGGCCATACACATGACCTCCCGCATAGAGCCGTCACTGGGCTCACCAACTGCACTCTGCGATGAAAATGAGCCAGTCTCAGAGGCTGGGGAGGACTCCGCCTCCTCCTCATCTCTAAACTGAGACGCCGATGCAGCCAGAGACAAAACATCCTCCTCCACAGACAATTCAGGCATGGGTGGGGAAGAGAGCCCAGCGGTTGGAAGTGAGGCATCAGAATGACGCGATTGCAACAACGACTTCATCTCTGCCAACTCTGTCGACAGCTGCTCGACCCTTGTGGCCAGGCCCTGGTCAGACTTGGCTCGCTTCCTCCCAGAGGGGGGCACAGATACTGTGGTCTCACCACGGCGCTTTGAACGCCTAGGGGGCGCCACCTGCCCTGAGGGCGGAAGTTCAGCATCATCCTGAGGGCACAACTGGGCCAACCGAGCCACCCTCAATGCACGGGTCATGAAACTACAGTTCATGCAGGGGTTCTCAGACAGCGCCTCCACCAAGTGATCACGTCCAAGGCAGGTAGGGCACAGGTCATGGCCATCGTCTGCCTGAAGCAAAGCCCCACAATCCATGCAGGCGTGGGAGCCATCCATGTCCAAGTTTGAAAACAAGGCTCACCCAAATTTAGATGAGAAAATAAATACCAAAATCGGGAGAGGGGGCGCTAACGCTGCCGTCACCAATTATAGCAGAGCAGGCAATAGAACTAAGAAAGACAGGCACCGCACTGTCTGTTACACCGGGAGAGGGGGCGAGCACCGCTGCCGTCACCAGGTATATCAAAAACAAAACTAAAATGAAAGCAGCTTACGGTGGTATGCCGAGCAGGCCACACAGCCGAAACGGACCACACGGTCAAGCACACTGGGAGAGTGGGCGAGCATCGCTCCCGTCACCAGGTATAGAGCCAAATTAACGGCAGCCAAACTGCGATTACACTACAGACAGTAACAAGACGCCGTGAGCTGGGAGAGGGGGCGCGAACGCTACCGTCACCAGCAAACAGCAAACTTACCAGCAGAAATCCTCCACGAAGATCAACCCGTTGCAGCCCTAGGAGGGCGAAATACCGCAACTCCAGCCAGCAAGCGACAGGGCGTCCAGGCAACGGGGAAGCAAAGCTCATACGAACAGCACGCGAGAAGAAATTAGGAACAGAGCCTCGGATGACAAAGGCATATATAGCCTCTGGTCATCCGGTGTGTCACAGGTGTGACTCTGTTGGTATAATTACTCGAACTGCGCATGCGCGAAGGGAACATTCAGTGCTTTCAGCACCGCCCTCTGGCGGTCATCCGGGATTCATAGAACCGTAGTTACATACGTAACTTTCGTTCTATTTCATCCCTACTGACTGCCAGAGGGCGGTGCTGAAAGCACTGAATGACTAATACCAACCATGTCACGAGGAATCCTAATCCGTTGCATCTGACTGAGGCCGAAACCGAGCCAATCTCAATGGCTGGTTACAGTGCGAACTGGACAACACCTTAGGCACAAATGTAGTGTTAGGCCACAAGGCAACACCAGAAGCATCTGGACCCCATCGGAGACATGAGGGACTGACAGAAAGTGCATGCAGCTCGCCAACCCTCTTAGCCGAAACAATAGCCAACAAAAAGGCAGTCTTATAAGAGAGCCACTTGAGGTCCGCCTGCACCAAAGGCTCGAAAGGGGAGCGGCACAAAGCTTCGAGAACGAAGGGCAGGTCCCAATCGGGCACTCTCCTAACCAGCGGCGGGCACAGCCTACGTGCACCGCGCAAAAAAAGAGAGACCATATCATGGCTCCCCACTGTTCGGTCGTCAACAGATGCATGATGGCATGAAATTGCTGCGACATATACCTTGAGGGTCGAAGGAGAGCGGCCCTTATCAAGCAGAGACTGGAGAAACTCCAGAAAAGTGGGCACCGGACAAGAAACCGGTTCTTCATTGCGGCCAGAACACCACTGAGAAAAAAGACGCCATCTGTTGGCATACTGCTGACGAGTAGAGGGTGCCTTAGCACTCAATATAGTGCGCCTGACACTGTCCGAACACCCAGTCAGCCTCCCAGTGGCCATGCCCAAAGCTGGAGACCTGGCCTAGTGTGCCTGACGCCCCTGTCAGGGAATACCACAGGGGGCAATGAGTTGACTCCTCCGTGGCAAACAGATCCATCTCCGCCTGACCAAAGCGGCCCCAGATCATGCGCACCACATCGCGGTGAAGGGACCAATCTCCCGGAGCAGGGGCCTGGCGAGAGAGATAGTCTGCAACCTGATTGCGTTCCCCAGGTAAATACATCGCTCGTAGGGTGGACAGATGAAGAGAGGCCCACTCCAGAAGATCCCTGGACACCTCTAGAAGGCGCGCCGATCTGGTGCCTCCCTGATGGTTGATGTGGTAAACGACAGAGGTTCCAACTAGCACATGCCGTCCCTCTAGGTGGGGCAGAAAGCGCCTGAGGGCCATGTGTACAGGCCGCAGCTCCAGCACGTTTATGTGCTCGGAGCGCTCCTGCTGACGCCAGAGACCCTGGACTGCCCTATGTTGCCACACAGCGCCCCAGCCCATGGGACTGGCATCTGTTGTGACCACCGCCCTGCGACACACCACTAACCCCATAGGGACGCCTTTGGACAAATAAGTCTCGTCTTGCCATGGAGCTAGGGCACAAAGGCAAGTCCACGTCACAGTGAGCCTGCGACGCCTGTGCAACTTGGCATCCAGGCAAAAGCTGTTGAGCCACCTCTGCAAAGGACGCAGAAGGAGCAAACCCAAGGGCACAACACGAGTGACTGAAGTCAGTTTGCCTAGCAGCCGCAGGAAGGTGATGTAGGGAAACCGCCTGCCCAGCCTGAATTGACTGACCAATTGAAGTATGTCTGCCACCCTGAAAACAGATGGACGAGCCCTCATCGTAGTAGAGTCCAGAAGCATCCCAAGGAAAGTGGTCGTCTGGGATGGAACCAGGCAAATTTTTGCCAAGTTGACTTTGAGGCCCAACTGCGACACATGGCCAAGAAGGCGGCACGTATCTTGGAACGCACCTGCCCGAGAGGGGGCGCAAAGGAGCCAGTCGTCCAGATACGGAAAAATCCTGACTCCGGAGGCCTGCAGAGGAGAGAGGGTCGCTTGCACGCACCGAGTTAACACCCTTGGGGAAAGGGAGAGGGCGAACGGGAGCACCCGGAATTGCCAATGGCGACCCCGATAAGCAAACCTGAGAAAGCGGCGATGTTAGGCACATGAAAGTAGGCATCCGTCAGATCTATTGTCGTAAACCAGACCCCCTCTGCAACAGCCTGAAGAACTTCTGCCGTCGTAAGCATGTGGAAGGGAAGCACCCTCAGGAACTGATTGAGTCCCCTGAGATCTAAAATGGGGCGAAAACCGCCTGTTTTCTTTGGCACGACAAAGTACATCGAATAGTAGCCCCTGGGTTGCCGCAGAATGTCTACAGCCTCGATTGCACCCTTGGCCAGGAGGGCGGTGGGGGCGGCCAGCATCCTGGGTCTGTCTAACTGGGCGGCGGACTGGCTGACGAAAGTCCCTGCCGGGTCTCTGCCGCACCTCTCGGGGATAGAACCCCACAGACCTATCACCATGCTGAGGTGGTGGCCGAGCACTCGGGCTAACGGAAGGACGGCTCGAGCGCTGAGGAGGAGGCATACTTCTGCGGAGGCCAGAAAGCTGCTGGCTAGTCTGGCGTGCCTGAACAGTTCGCTGCAGCGCCTCCACAGCTGCTGATCCGAACAACTCCCCCGGCACGACTGGGACACCCCTGAGGGTCCGACGGCATGGTTCCGTCAGAGGAGACTGCGCCAGCCAGACCTGTCGACGAGCTTGCACGAGAAAAGACATGACACGGCCGAGCTCTCTAGTCATCAGCGCAAAGGCCTGCAATGCTGCATCGCTAAACCCAACTGCCGCAGTTGCACCACCAGCGTCCTGAAGGGATGCAGAGAGGGCAAACATAAGATGTGCCATGGAATTGCCGAGGCGGCCGGCACGCCCTTTCTGCATTGTATGCTTTACACAGGAGATCATCAGTCACCCGACATTGAGTACTTGGGCATCGGACATCAGGACGCAAGGCTTCATCTGGTGACATGATCAGTGAAGCAACAGCGGGTTCAACTGCTGTTATACGGTCCAGGCCTGCCTTGACTGACTCATGCATGGCAGCCAACACTCTGCCATCTGTGGAGAGACGCGACAACGCTCTTGGGTCCCGCCAACAGGCGTGCATTTCCCTCAGGTACTCCTCTGACGGAGGGACAGAAAAGGGAGTAGGAGCCCGTCCACGCCTGAAAAAGGCACTTCCGGCAGCAGACTCCTCTCCTAGCGGGACCTCCAGCTGCAGCTGTCTCAAGGCCATACACATGACCTCCCGCATAGAGCCGTCACTGGGCTCACCAACTGCACTCTGCGATGAAAATGAGCCAGTCTCAGAGGCTGGGGAGGACTGCGCCTCTTCCTCATCTCTAAACTGAGACGCCGACGCAGCCAGAGACAAAACATCCTCCTCCACAGACAATTCAGGCATGGGTGGGGAAGAGAGCCCAGCGGTTGGAAGTGAGGCATCAGAATGACGCGATTGCAACAACGACTTCATCTCTGCCAACTCTGTCGACAGCTGCTCAACCCTTGTGGCCAGGCCCTGGTCAGACTTGGCTCGCTTCCTCCCAGAGGGGGGCACAGATACTGTGGTCTCACCACGGCGCTTTGAACACCTAGGGGGGGCCACCTGCCCTGAGGGCGGAAGTTCAGCATCATCCTGAGGGCACAACTGGGCCAACCGAGCCACCCTCAATGCACGGGGCATGAAACTACAGTTCATGCAGGGGTTCTCAGACAGCGCCTCCACCAAGTGATCACGTCCAAGGCAGGCAGGGCACAGGTCATGGCCATCGTCTGCCTGAAGCAAAGCCCCACAATCCATGCAGGCGTGGGAGCCATCCATGTCCAAGTTTGAAAACAAGGCTCACCCAAATTTAGATGAGAAAATAAATACACCAAAATCGGGAGAGGGGGCGCTAACGCTGCCGTCACCAAGTATAGCAGAGCAGGCAATAGAACTAAGAAAGACAGGCACCGCACTGTCTGTTACACTGGGAGAGGGGGCGAGCACCGCTGCCGTCACCAGGTATATCAAAAACAAAACTAAAATAAAAGCAGCTTACGGTGGTATGCCGAGCAGGCCACACAGCCAAAACGGACCACACGGTCAAGCACACTGGGAGAGGGGGCGAGCACCGCTGCCGTCACCAGGTATAGAGCCAAATTAACGGCAGCCAAACTGCAATTACACTACAGACAGTAACAAGACGCCGTGAGCTGGGAGAGGGGGCGCGAACGCTACCGTCACCAGCAAACAGCAAACTTACCAGCAGAAATCCTCCACGAAGATCAACCTGTTGCAGCCCTAGGAGGGCGAAATACCGCAACTCCAGCCAGCAAGCGACAGGGCGTCCAGGCAACGGGGAAGCAAAGCTCATACGAACAGCACGCGAGAAGAAATTAGGAACAGAGCCTCGGATGACAATGGCATATATAGCCTCTGGTCATCCGGTGTGTCACAGGTGTGACTCTGTTGGTATAATTACTCGAACTGCGCATGCGCGAAGGGAACATTCAGTGCTTTCAGCACCGCCCTCTGGCGGTCAGTGGGGATGAAATAGAACCATATTACGTGTCCCTGGGAGTTTGTGGTATGCAGGAGGTGGTTCAACTTTCAGAAGAATCGCAAAAAGGATGTTTGGCCAGGCTGGTGAATATTTATAAATGACACAGTAAGGTTGTTGAACATTTGTAGCATTTAAAACAACAAACATTGTATAAAAGCTAACAATGCTTCTTTCTCAAGCTCCTCGAGTGCAGCAACGATTGATTTTCTTAAGACAGATATGCTTTTAGTCAAAAATTCCTTTAAAAAAATCTGGTTTCCTACATATTTTCCATTGTTGAAATTAATAGTTTTTCCACAATCCAATTTCCAAATAAAATATTTTTTGCCTATTTTTCAATTATAACCCCAACAGTTCACTATGATTGATGATTGACAAACAGATTGATGAATGCATAGACAAATGGATGGACGTAGCAATGGACGGGCGGACAGACAGATGGACAAAGCAATGGATATACAGCAATAAGGATTGAGTGAAGGACGGATCTATGGATCTATGCATGTATGAATGGGAAAATGGATGTATGCATGGAGCAACAGATGAATCGATGCAAGGACGGACGGACGGACTGTCAGGAAATTCAAACATTTCCCTATTTTCCTTTTTTTTTTCATACACTTATCAATGCCTGGAAAGTACTTTAATAAAATTCCACTTTTCCAGATTACGTCAGAATGCTGAAAGTTGCATTGCATCGTAGCAACACGTTTGTTTGTGCAATAGCCATTCCAACCACAAACCATATAAATCTACTGTAAAAGCAGAAACTATCACAGAACAAAGAATTAGGTTTAGGGGAACAAAATAAGTTTTAAAGAAAACTAACAAGTAAAGAGAAATGAAGAAAGAAGAAATCAGAAATATAGGAAACTGCAGCTCATGGGTTAAATTCAATATTTTCCCTCTAGACCTCTTTTAGGCTGAGAAGCCTTTTATATGGCCCTGTAATATAAGGCAAATCCTCAAACCAGCAGTGTAACCTGAAGAGAGAAATCTCCACCCTGTCAAAATGTTTAAAGTATCAATCTGGTTTTAAAAAAATAAGCCACAACCTGTGCAACTACTGGACTATACGGCCTGTATTTGACCAACTTTAGGAGCAGTGCCAGGAATAGCTCTTATCTTTACTGTCTGTGTGACTACATGCCTCCCTGCCTGCCTGTGTGTGTGTGTGTGTGTGTGAGTGCGTGCATTCACACACTCAAAAGATCATTTATTTTTAATAAGGTCCCTTTCAGACAGAGGTCATGCACTCCCAGCTCAGGAGAAAGACTGCTTGTGTGTATGTGGGGGGATTAAAAGGCCAGAGTGGATGTGTATGCATTTATCCATTTCATCTCATAAAAGAAAAAAATGCTGACATTTTAGAGATTCCACAGAGACCGTCTGCTGCAGACCCATCTCCGCTACCTCATCTCCTTTTCTTGCTTCTGTCCAGCTGTTTTACACAGACTCCTCCTTTAATGTCTTCTCCCTTAGTGTCTCATTCTCCCTCCCCCCTTTGTCCCTCTGTTCCCCTCTGCAATTACTGCAACACTCTGAGACAGGGGAAATAGGTTGCCTGGCAACAGGATGCAGCTGGACCAATAGCATTCCCCCAAATGAGTTGACTGTAACCTGTTTAAACAGAGAAAGAGAACAAGAGACAGGGAGGAGGGCTTGGCACTGATGGTGAGAGGTGAGAAGGGAAGAGTACAGAGAAAGGGGTGGACAGGGAGAAAAGATAAAACAGAAAACAAGAAAACCAGGAGGCTGAAGTACAAAACATGATGGGCTTTGATTTCCTTTGTAAGGATGGCAGGTCAAAGTCCTGCAACTGGTTCAATACAATAATTTGTTTCTGTGGTTAATCATGGATTCACACAAGACAGAATGCACCATCCTCTCATTAGCTAGGACATGCTGTGCAAGAAAAGTTGAGAAAAAAGTCAACTTTTCTATGCTCAAGGAGAAATAACAGTCATATTGCACTGTGCTGTACCGACTGATGTAACTTAACAGGCATCTGCTTGACATGATGCCTTTGTGTTCAAACTGGCTTGCCAGCAGCAGCTTCAGACAACCAGAACCCCAGTCTGTGTAGGACTACTGAGGTATGGAGAATAAAGCCTTATATTTCTGGGCTCCTTCACACCTTCCCCCAGTCCTCCGCCTTCTCAGAGCTTCCTTTCCTTTTCTCTTAGCACAGTCCCATCACCCCCGCCCGCTCTGTCTCTAGGGGAGGGGTAATGGGTGCCTGCCATGTGTGAATCAACCGGGGCATGATGACATCTCTCCCCAGATCTGTAACCATAGTAACACCATCCAACCGAGAAATGCTGCTTTCCTCCTCTTGGCTGTGAGCTTGCCCTGTACCATTCCTTTCTTCCTTTTATCCATCCATCCCTCCCTGGTGCCTTTTAGTAACCACACAGCCAATTTTCTCCCCCATCGTGTGTCTTTATTATACTTCAGCATTAGTTCAATATAATTTCTTTTCTTATGAGCACAACACTCTTTACTATTTGGTGGCATGATAGCAAATAGGCAACAGACAATGAACATACCTTTGGGAGTCCGGTTGAGAAATGGCGTTGACTATAGCCTCTACTGCTGTGTCAAAGAGCTCCGGGTCAGACAGGGCGCTGAAGCAGTCATGCACTAGGCCTTCACTCTCGTTGAGGGGCACATCCAGCAGCACCCATGATGACAGGCAGCGCAGCACGCGGGCTTTAACCGCCCCAGGGCTGTCTGTTCGTCGAAGCAGTTGTTGCAGTAAGGGACAGACCGACCCCCACTCTCGGCCCAGAGCTCCCCGTACCTGGATGTCCAGTAAAAACATTGCATTACTTCATGTCCCTAATCATTTTGAGCAGTTATATGTTTCAGATGTTTCTGCTCTGATGCCAAAATCATTCTAACAATGAATCTCAAATTAGAAAAATCATTGAAAATTTTATTTATTTTTGTAAACCCATATTTCTTTTTTCTGTTAGGGCTGATTATTATGGCTTACAATTAATGAAAACCCAAAATTCAGTTTCTGAGAAAACTGGATTACATGAGATGAATGAAAAAGGATTTTAATTTTCAGTCAGCAAACAGAAAACCATGTATTGTACAGTATAAGCCCTCGATACTTTGTCAGGCTCGTTTTGCACAATTTACTGATTCAATGCAGCGTTGCATGGAGGCCATCAGCCTGTGGCTCTGCTGAGATATTAAGGAAGCTCACCAGGTTGCTTTAATGGGGGCATTCAGGCCATCTACATTGTTGGTCTGGGGTCTCTCCTCTCCCTCTTGACAATACTCCATATATTCTCTATGAGGTTCAGGTCAAGCACAGTGATACCATGATCATTAAAGCAGATACTGGTACTTTTGGCAGTGGAAGGAGCCATGTCATGCTGGAAAATGAAATCAGCATCTCCATTAAGCTTGTCAGCAGTAGAGAGCATGGAGTCCGCCAACATTTCCTTATAGACCCCATGAAATGCAAACTTTACATTTGGGAAGACGACTTTGGACCACTGAGCACCAGTCCAGTTCTTTTTCTCTGTATCCCAAGGTAAGATGCTTTTAACATCGTTTCTGGTCCAAGAGTGGCTTAATAAAAGGAATGCGACAGTTGCAGCCGATATCCTGGAACCTCTGTTTGTGGTGAATCTTCCCCAAACTCTTTAAAAGAGGCTTTGCTTCACAATCCTCCCAAGGTTGCAGGTATGCCTGCTACGTGTGGACCTTTATTGGCCACACGTTTTCCATCCACCAAACTTTCCATTATTAGGCATGCATAAAGAACCCTGTGATGTGCCAGCTTCTTTGGCAATTACCTTATGTGGCTTACCATCCTTGTGAAGGGAATCAGTGACTGACTACTGAGGTGTCCAATCAGAGCTCTTCCCCATAATTGTTTAGGCCATAAACCAATATTTTTGTATCAAGACTCATTTTTATTGATGGTATGTAATGTTCTACTTTTCTGAAAAACTGTATTTCGAAGTTTAGTTGGTATTAAGCAGTAATCATCAAGATAAACGAAATAAAAGCTTGAAATATACCACTTTGCTGTATGAGTTTGATTTTTCTTAAACTGACATTCAGAAATATTAAGATGAACCTGTTTTTTTCCAATACAAAAATTCACACAATGAATTCTTATCAGAAAACGTATGCTCATAAAATATAAATTGAGAACAGATTTAGCTCAGTCCTAATATAGTAATGCTAGCATAGACGTATGGAGAAAGCAATAAGTCAGTAAACCATTACTACTAAGCAGGTGGTCAAACAGGTGGCGCCGGTGCCAGGCAGACATTACCTGTCCCTTTCGGTACTGCGGCAGGCGGCTGGTCTGGAACTCCTCGGGCAGCACGGTGAGCAGTTCCAGTAAAGCCAGGCAGCGTGCCCGACCATCCACCCCTCCCCCCTCCTCCTGAAATACCCGGACCATTTCTGCCACAGCGCCGGGCCAGGCATCAGGCATCGTGTTGAGTGCCAAAGAGGCCAGTGCCACACACAGCCGGGTAAGAACCATCTTGGAGCCGGAGGAGAAGCAGGCTATCTGGGAGAACAACTGGCTCTTCAGGGACTCGTACTGGTCTGTTGGGATGTCCGACCAGTACCTAGAGATTTTGGTGTGAAGTGCACTGGCCCCGAAGTACTGAATCTCAGGCACCTATGAGAGAAAATACACGTGAATACAAAACAATCTTTAAAGTCTTCCTTTGTATTATTATTATTGAGTTTTTTAAGGACCATGTACCTTATCTGGGGTGAGTAGGACCCAGCAAAACTGCCAGGCCTGAGGTGAAACCTGAGCTTGCATCAGCCATTTCTGGGCCAGATTCTTGTTTTCTATGTTTGGATCATAATATAACTGATGGAGAGCCTGGAAATAAGCATGGAAATGAACAGAACAGTTAGATGCATCCACACAATGAATGATTCACATAAAGGAGTTGAACTGTCCTGAAGTTATCGTCAGAAACATCTGAAAATACAGCCAACCAGGCTGGTATACCAAGATTTTACAGAGCTGCAGTTTCAGAACCTTTAAATTCACACAGTTCCCAGAGCTTAAATAATGTATGGACCTATATTATAGTCCCAAGCTTTGATAATGTTGAGTAAGAATACTAGGATTGCACTATATCACAAGGTTTATATAAAACTCTAAAAACATGATGTATAACAGAACCTGACTGCTTTTATTTTAAGAGGAATCCAACAATTAAATCTGATGCTGCTGAAGTAATAAAAAAAATGTTACTAGGACTGCATGACATCAGAAA
The DNA here is from genome assembly GCA_036173005.1 of Crenichthys baileyi. Taxonomy (NCBI): domain Eukaryota; kingdom Metazoa; phylum Chordata; class Actinopteri; order Cyprinodontiformes; family Goodeidae; genus Crenichthys; species Crenichthys baileyi. Next base: position 247,349 of record JAHHUM010000306.1, on the reverse strand, counting down.
ACAACTGTTTATCTTGCAATAGTGACTGTAATTTAACATATAATGCTGCACTAATTATCATGGTATAATATTGTTTTTTATAACATAGAACAGGTAAGAATATAACATAAACACCAGGTTAGTTTAATGGTAGTAGTTTTTTTTATTGGGCTTATTATACCCATTTTCTTTTTTGCTTTCTATAGAACAGAATAGAATACAAATAGAAGAAAAATATTTATAAAAATGTGAGGGGTGTATCAGAATATCACATACAGTGGAGAGAACAAGTATTTGATACACTTTCCCACTTGCACAAAGCATGTAGAAGTCTTTAATTTTTATCATATGTACTCTTCACCTGTGAGTGACGGAATCTTGAACAAAAATCCAGAAAATCACATTGTGTGATTTTTTTGTAATTAATTAGCATTTTATTGCATGAAATAAGTATTTGATCACCTAATAACCAGTAAGAATCCCGGCTCTCACAGGCCTGTTAGTTCTTCTTTAAGAAGCCCTCCTGTTCGCCACTCATTACCTGTATTAACTGCACCTGTTGGAACTCGTTATCTGTATAAAAGACACCTGTCCACACACTCAATCCAACTTGTTCTCCCCACTGTAAGTGTTAAATATAATGTTATTAAAACTGTAACAATCAGTTTTATTGTTTTAGCAGCCAAAGTCAGCTTTCTGTTTGATATAAAGGAAATAAGATCACATTATACGTTGCTGATTTAAATATTTGTGTTAATGTTGTGATACCAATATATTTTTACTCAGGTTATCATTCAATGAGAATCTCATATGGGACCACGCCTACACCGGAGACGGAGAAAACGAAGGGTGTCTGGGAAAACAAAGCAGCTAACATAGAAACAACCACAGTCCTCCGTACTCCTGACAGTCGGACAGAGAGCGGGTTACATTGGAGAAGAGCTCCCATAAACACACAGTAGACACATTACCCCAAAAACCTCAGCAGACTAGAAAGCAATGAACTGAAAACAGTCCTCTTTAAAGCACAGCTTCGGGTGTTTTGAGGACTTGAGTGCAAGGACGACAAAGGAGGAAAGAGGCAAAGAAAAATATAAATGGGAACAAGTATGAGAGGGATATAAGGGAGAGTATAAATAAGCATTAATTAGACAGATGTCTTCAATTCTGAAAACGCTGGAATACTGTTCTTGAAAAATGTTGGCTCTTCTCTTCCTGTCGTACACAAACACACTTGCACACAGTTAGTGAACTAAAACCTCTGGCAGCCAGAGTAAAGGGCATTATCAAGAGCACAGAAAAAAAAGATTCATGCTGTGAGCTTCATCTCTGCAGCCTTGTCATCCAAAACCACCAATCTTGCCATCTCAGTTTTATCCATTCAGCTGTCATCCTACAGCCTAAACTCATTTCATCCCAGCCATGGCATTCAATATTGAACATTTTGCAAACACAATAAAAAAAAATCTATAATCTAAAGATCATTCTTTTAATTAACAAGCAAAGATTAAAACAAAAACAGTGTAACAGAATGCAGTGAGACAGCTGCAGCTGCAAAGAGGAAAATCAAACTAATGTCGAAGCTTTCTGGAAGCAGAGTATCAGGTAGGCTTCCTCAGTCTGCCATCATCCAGTACAATTATCTGTCTCTTCTTAATGTGCAAGACTCTGAACAAGCCAAGCTGTGTGTTAATAAGCTGACAATCTTCAGAGAGCCAGGTATCACTTCTACCTCTAGGAGTGGAAACAGAGACTGCAGGTACCCATATAAAATACAAAGCAGGTCCAGAATTTATGTTATGCTTGAAGTTTTAACTTATTCATGGCCGACAGGGTCTCTGTGCTCAAAAAACATCCACCTGCATGTTGTGCCCTTTAAAGAATAAAACCCACTCATACATAAACTTGGCTTTGATATTGTTTCCCAGGAGAGTAGGGATTAATGTAGACAAAATGGTAGTTAGGATAAAAATAAAATTATGGCAGTTATGGAGAGATCCTGCAGTGTCTTTCAATGGATGATTATCATGGCTTCCTTTACACAGCCATCCAGCTCCACTTTGGCATTTCTCTAATAGAGGGTGGGATTTCAGAGTTAAAAGAAGCAGCTAATCATCACTGCAGTCCATTCTGTGGCTGCAGACCTCTCCTTATCTTATCTCAAACAGCTCTGTGTGTCCTTCTGGGGATCATTATCAAAACCAAAGACAAAAAACAGGCTGGTTAGTTCACTCCTTCAATCTTACAAAAAAACTACCCTTATCAATAAAAACACATATGAGCACATAGTGTTACTTATCTTGACTGTATATTGTTAGCAAGCTCTGAAAGTACATGCAAAGGGATGAATATCCATAGAAACAACAGTGATATTTCCAACCTACGACTGAAAAAAAATCTACAAAACGAATTATCTGAATGAACTGGCTCAGTCTAACAGCAGCACACTGTTTCCAGACATGGACAGATGGCATTAATTGAACATAAGCATAGAGTTACGGGACAGAACTGCAGTAGCGTGGCTCGGTCACAAAGTTTCCTATTGCAGCCTGGGATATTACTAAAGATGCACCAATCATAGGTTTTGTTGCTGGTTTGCCGATCACCAGTGTAAAGCTCTGACCTGACAATACCGAGTTAGCGGATTCTGATTTCTCTTTAAGAATGAATATAATATTTTTTCCTACTTTACAAATTAATTGAAAAATATACACCACCCATAACAAAGTGCTAGTCCATCACCTTTGGGAGAAACATCGAGACTGGGATGACCCACTGCTTCCCCCAGACTTACAGCAATTATGGCAGCAATGGGAAGGTGAACTCAACCTGCTGTCCAAATTCACTTCCCCAGGCATTCTTCTCCTGTGGTTGATGATTCTTTTGTCACCAGCAAACAAATACGCATCTTCTGTGATGCCTCAGAGCAAGCGTGTGGATCAGTCGCATACCTCAGGACTGAGGAAGGTCAAGGTGGGATCCACCTATGCTTCCTCCTGGCTCGCTCATGAGTAGCCCCACATCGTTAAATGACCATACCTCAGTTGTAGCAATCTGCAGCCTTAACAGGAGCCCAGCTGGCCAAGCTTTTAAACACAGAGCTCACCCTGAAGATTAACACCACCACCTTGTGGATTGATTCTGCCGCAGTGTTAAGGTTGATGCTTTCAGATTCATGTTGCTACAAAGTATTTGTTGAGTGGCTGAGGTTCAAGACCTAACAGATCTGCAGTCTTGGCGTTTGTCGATTCAGCCAACAATCCATCTGACGACATTACTCAAGGCTAGACCTTACAGGCTCTGTCAGAGCCGAACAGATGGAACCAAGGCCCCCCTTTCCTCCTTCAAAGCCAACTTCAAGGACAACTGACCTACTAAGCCAACGACCCCACCAGAGGAGGAACTACGAAAATTACGAGGAATTACGAGAATTACGAAAGTCAGCCTTCTGTGGTACAGCTTTAACCACAGCATCCTCAAACCCAGAATCTGAGACGTACCAAGACTGGCAGGAACTACTTCTATACACTACTAAGAAGCTACAAGGTACAGCAGGGAATGGAGGAGGTTTGACTGCTGCAGACCATAGCACCACGGAGAAGCAGATTGAAAGTAGAATATAAAGTGATCAAGCTTTTTAGACTGGGAAAGCCTGTTGCCACTAACAGCAGACTCTGTACTTTAGCACCGGAGTTGGATGAATCAGGAGAAATCAGGGTAGGCGGCAGACAGACATACAAAGGATCTAGAGTTCGGGACAGTGCATCCAATTGTTCTAGATGCACACCACCCATTCACCAGACTGCCGATACAGGGTTACGTTGATGTCTATGCCATCCCGGTCCTGAGCGGATATTCGCAGAGTCTTTTGGATACTGCGAGGCAGAGAAGCTGTTTGACGTCATCAATCCAACTGCCCGGACTGCAGACGGTGGAAGGCCAAGCCTACTATTCCCTGAATGGTTGACTTACCTGCCGCCCGTCTCCACCTCTTTAAACCTGCTTTCCACTCCACAGGGACAGACTGTTTCGGACCATTTGATGTCCAAACTGGATGCTGTAAGGAGAAAAGGTGGGGCATACTCTTCAAGTGCTTAACAACTAGGGCTGCCCACCTTGACATTCTCACCCACCTCGATGTTGACTCTTTTCTCATGGCTTTACGGAGATTCATAGCCCATTGGGATATACCTTTAGAGATTCTCTCAGATAGGGGACCAACTTCCGCGGAGCAGGACGAGAGCTAAAAAAGGCCATGGCAAAGATGTCTTCCGACTTGCAGCAATCTTTTGCCAAGCAAATCATTACCTTCTAGTTTAACCCTCCTGGCGCCCCTTACTTTGGCAGAGTGAGGGGTGCCAGTGCCAGAAGAACTGCTCAGGACAGTTCTTGTTGGGTGAGGTGGCGGGTATTTTGAATTCAAAGCCCTAGGGTTATGTATCCTCCAGCATCACTGAACCTAATCCTGATAAGTCCTTGCCTCAGATTGTGTACCCTGCAACTGAAAAATCTGGACCAAAAATGGTCTGCCAAAACTTGGCAGACCATTTTTGGTCCAGATTTATCAGGGAATACCTTCCAAGTTTGCAAGTCAGACAAAAATGGCAGTCTGCTCAGGCTGACAAGGTTGAGGGAACTGTAGTCATGCCCATGGATCCTCAGCTTCCCAGAGCGCTTTGGCCAATGGGAGGAGTGACCAAGGTGCATCAAAGTGCTGATGGTTGCACCAGATCTGTGGACAGAGTCTACACCAGACCGATGGCTAGGATGATTGTTCTTCCTGCTGTACCAGAGGAGTCCAACAGCCACAGTTAATCATCAGAGACTTAGACCATTGCCTTCCTCTGGAGCAAATACACTTTCTACATTTGGGGGCAGCTGTTAGAAAGGGTCATGCTTGTTACTGGACATGGACATTTCACAACGCAATTGTGTTAAAACAGAGTTCATGTTGTGGTTTTGAGCCTGGGTGGAGTGAGGGTGCCACCTAGAGGTAAGATTTTCATTGTTTTAGAGGTGTGCCGAGCAAAGTATTTCAGTGCGTGGATGTTTGCAGCTGATGCCGACTGTTCCCTTTGTAGTTGATGTGCGTTACTGACTTATTGTACGTAATTCTTTATTAATCCCCACAAGCAAATTAGTTCAGTGTAATAATGTAGTTTCGTCCTGTGATGTGTAGTAATGTCAATATTTAGACTGTTGTTATTAGCATACTGCACCTTGCTAGCTTCTGTGAGCAAATGATGTGTAATTGGTGAGGTGCCTCAGTTATTTTTCTGGTATCTTGCTGTGCTCCTATCAGTAATTATTTTGAGTTTGATATTGCATGATTAATATGACATCTAAGTCATTTAACTTCATATGAAAAAGTTTAATTATCTGTTTTAGTAATTATTGGGCACCTGCAGTGAGTTTATGACAAGCAGGTGCCACTGCTGTACTTTGTATCTATTCATTATTCTTAAGGTGAATTATTGGTTTTGTTTCTCATGTGATTTAGACCACATCCCTCTATCTCCTTCATGTATGTACAGCTGCTCTAACTGCTAATTAAAGATTCAAAGAAAATTCCATCTCCAGTCAGTATGTCCTGACCGACACTCGGTGGAGAGTGTAATTCATCCCCCCGCTTTGCATTATTCTGTGAATCCTCATCTACAGTGACACTTGCTTAAAGCATTATAGAAATGTTTTAAAGATAAAGAGTTGGTAAAGTGGTCAAGTCATCGAGAAACCTTTTCAAGAAAATTGTGTTATTTAGATGAAAATAATCAGTTACTTTTTTCCATTAGCTGGACAGATTATTCATTAACTTGGGTCTACTGTGCTATGAACACAAATCAGAAGAACATTAACACTGTTTACTTATTTATTTATTGCAGGTCATTTTGCTATTGTGAGATTCAACATTATTACTGCATATAGCATATTTTCCTCATATCGAGTATTATAAACCAATTAAAATATTTTCTTTAACACAAGGTTTAGCACAAGGTCGTTATATATTATCCGGAGAACTAAATACCCAACATAAACCTACTACTACCAAGTGTGGACAAGAGAAAACAAAGTGAACTCCAGGTGAGCAACCAAGCTTCTTACACCTTTTGTGCTTCCTCTGACTTCATTATTAGGAAAAACACATCAGTCTTCCTCCCGCAGGAACAACTTCTACAATGAGTATTGTCGTCAAAGCAACCTGTTGCCAGGTAGGTTTAGAGCTCTTACAGATCAGGAAAAAGATTATTTTTTTGATCATATTAAGTTCTGATAGGTCATGCAATGATTTCCTGGAGCAGATCTTTAGATATCAATACATATATACCTGTATAACACTTGAATTGGTATGATTAAAAATGGTAGCGTAACAACAAAACACTTTCAAAGAACATACAGTAAAACATAGTAAATAATAAAGTATGCAGCAAGAAGGACAAACCAAAACCAAGCCAGTGAACTGAAAATATTATCGTGTCACTTAATGATTTTAATACAAATTTACATAGACAGAAAGCAAACAATTCTAAAAAGTAAAAGAAAGATGGACTTTCTCAATGAACAATATAATTATTGTTTATTTAAATAGCATCCAATCCTCGTAGCTGTAATAAACACAGAATTACATCCAAATATTCAGAACAGGTCTTTCGACACTATTCCCGGCCACAGCAGGTCATCTGGACCATAGCTTCAGAGTTCGTTCCACTCATCTGATCTTCAGGAGAGTCACTCTTAAGGTCATCACTGTGATAAAAGCCTGATTTTGTATTATTTCTGTGTGCATCAAAGACCTTCAAGTGCTTGTTGATTATTACAAGGAAGAATAGTTTGTCTTAAGACATGCGTGGGTGTTTGTTGACAGCACACAGGCATGGCAAAAATGAAGAGAAGCATGATGTTGCCATTAGTCATAAGATCTGAGCACAAGATCAAAAAAAGGCCATTGTCTTAGATGACCCTTTTCCATTTCTAAAACTTAGCTGCATGGATAGACAGAAAGAATACTCCGTAGAGGTCGCAAAGTCATTAACACAATACCCAGGACTGGCGTAAAACAGAGTAATGAACAAATCATGCTACACAACTGTATCAAGCAACCCGATAGTCGTGTGTTTAACATTGAACTTCCATAGATGATTTGGCCTGGATGGAAATGAACCACCCATCTCTGACCAACAAAAACCTACTTCATATTAGAGGTGCACTGAGAGAACCCTGGCCTTCTCTTATCAATTTTAGTAGATTTTAAAGCCGCATTCATATTATTATTTTTTTCAGGCTTCCTGCCGTGAGTGCTCATTAGTTATTTATATTAGGAACAGAGGCAAAGTCACAGTGTGTATAAACCAGACAAAATGATTACTGAGGCTACATTTTAGGTTGTCCTTGGCATCTTATATTAACGATTAGCAAGGTTAGCACAGCTAGTATTACTAAAGCAGTCTGTGTGTTCCTTACTTTAACCATGAGACCTTCAAAAGGCTACCGACATTTTTAAATCAAGTTCCAAGAAAGACCTTTAGAAGCTCCAAAGGATAAAACACAGCAGGTCTGTTGTACATCGTTAGGCCTTCCTGTTATCTGCCAAACGTTTCGCTTTTTCCTGCTCTTTCTTAGCCTGAATGAACTGCATTCATGCCTTGGACATGTTGTGGAAAATTGTTTCCTTTTAAATAGATTTACATATTTTATTTTTCCTCTGATTTCATTCTAAACACCTCACTCACACGGAGTTTCCTTCTATCGGTAACAATTTCCATACTGAAAAGCAGTGTTGTTACAACGATCCTGTGGCCCTTGGGTATTGTGAATTCATTGATCGGAAGAGCATCTACCATTTGAGTTTCCAACCAGCCCATCACTGATCAGGGCTGACCAAGGTGAAACTTATTTCTCAGCACTTCTCTACTTCTAACTCTGTCATATGTTTCTCTGTGACCGATTTTGCTTTCCAACACTGATCCTTAAACATGTTAGGTTTTACTCTGAATCATCTTCCTAATTCTTATACTTGATGCAAAATATTCATCTCATTCTATCTCAACACTGTTTCAGAAGAGTAAAAAGTACAACGCCTGGAAGATGAGCAGTCCTGAATGGACCCTGGGACTAACAGTGGCTCATTTTTAAAGCTCGCTGTGAGGGACTGGTGACTGTAGCAATGTGACACAAAGTGACCCCTGGCCAAGCACCCTTGAGCAAGATGATGGGCAGGTCAGACCAAGCATTATGCGGAACTGTACAGTAACTCCCTCAGGGAGAGAATTATAAAATCTCAACAGCGCACACTTACAACCCAGAACTGACCTTTCTGATTTCCTTAAAAGTTATAAAGTAAGTAGTACTTACTATTAATAAATGTAAGGCAGTATACAGCTCATTTCCTTATGCACAAAGATGGAGACAATGTGTGACTTTGTCTAAAGGACCCAAAACTAAACAAAGAGTTGTCTGTTGGACACATGGGCCAGGAACCATCATCTCCAACACAAGGCTGCCAACAAGTAACAGTGCACACTAATTCAACGCAAACTTAAATACATATTTTATTCTAATCACTCAAAAGGAAAGACAAATATATACCAATGTAAACAGAAAAATCCTTAAAAAGAAACCTCTTTTTGAAGCATGTTTTTTAACGTCATTTAATTAGTGATGATCAGGCCGATGGTGATTTCCAAATTTATTTTAGGCCTAACTGTCCATTATAATAATTACCTAATCAGGTTAATTTTAAAGGATTATAACCCCTAAAAGCTAAAAAAAGGTGTGCTACGGGTTCCCTTATAAAAGGATTAACAATTGGACCTTAGAAGAAGAAAACCTCATCAATATTGTAAATCAGCTCCAGAGTGACTCCAGAGATGGTCCTAATTACGACATGTCTCTATGTGTGTATGTGTGTGTGTGGGTATACAGGGGTTGGACAATGAAACTGAAACACCTGGTTTTAGACCACAATAATTTATTAGTATGGTGTAGGGCCTCCTTTTGCGGCCAATACAGCGTCAATTCGTCTTGGGAATGACATATACAAGTCCTGCACAGTGGTCAGAGGGATTTTAAGCCATTCTTCTTGCAGGATAGTGGCCAGGTCACTACGTGATACTGGTGGAGGAAAACGTTTCCTGACTCGCTCCTCCAAAACACCCCAAAGTGGCTCAATAATATCTAGATCTGGTGACTGTGCAGGCCATGGGAGATGTTCAACTTCACTTTCATGTTCA